>CAUYSK010008330.1:0-30542 GCA_963575035.1 Avahi laniger
GGACAACTAAAAATATATAGAAAAATTAGCCGGGCATGGTGGTGCATGCCTGTAGTCCCAGCTATTCGGGAGGCTGAGGCAGGAGGATCGCTTGAGCCCAGGAGTCTGAGGTTGCTGTGAGCTAGGCTGACGCCACGGCACCAAAGTGAGACTCTGTCTCAAAAAAAAAAAAAAAAAAAAAGATTCACTAAGCAAATATATTCACTAAAAACCAATATAAGACCGGGCGTGGTGGCTCACGCCTGTAATCCTAGCAATCTGGGAGGCCGAGGTGGGAGGATTGCTTGCGCTCAGGAGTTCAAGACCAGCCTGAGCAAGAGTGAGACCCCTTCTCTACTGAAAATAGAAAGAAATTAGCCAAACCACTAAAAATAGAAAAAATTAGCTGGGCATGGTGGTACGTGCCTGTAGTCCCAGCTACTCGGGAGGCTGAGGCAGGAGGATTGCTTGAGCCCAGGAGTTTGAAGTTGCTGTGAGCTAGGCTGATGCCATGACACTCTAGCCTGGGCAACAGAGTGAGACTCTGTCTTAAAAAAAAAAACAAAAAACAATATAAGCCAGACAGAGAAAAATGGAACAAATAGCTGATCCTTCAATGCAGAAACATAGTCATAAACTCACAAGAAACAATAGGAAACAGGGAACCACGACTTCCTTGAAAGGACAAAGCAAAAATCTAGTGACTGACTCTAAAGAGATAGTGATTTGTGAGCATTCTGGTCAAAAATTCAAAATAGTAGTTTTAAGGAAATTCAGTGATCTCCAAGATAACACAGAAAAGCAATTCAGAAATTTATCAGAGAATTTGAACAAAGAGATTGAAATCATTTTTAAAAATCAAACAGAAATCTTGGAACTGAGAAATACATTTGTTGAACTGAAGAACTCTTTAAAGGCCCTAAAAAGCAGAATGAACCAAGCAGAAGAAAGAATCAGTGAGCTCAAAGACTGATTAATGATAATCTGTATTTGCAGCCACTCCCCAGTGCTAGCATCACTGCCTCAGCTCCACCTCAGATCATCAGGCAGTAGATTCTCACAAGGACCATGCAACCTAGATCCCTGCATGGGCAGTTTACAGTAGGGTTCATGCTTCTGTGAGAATCTAATGCCACCACTGATCTGACAGGAGGCGGAGCTCAGGTGGTGATGTGAGCAATGGGGAGCAGTTGTAAATATGGATGAAGCTTTGCTCACCACTCACCTCCTGCTGTGTGGCCCAGTTCCTAACAGGGAGTTGGGGACTGCAGCTCTAGAACTACCTTAAAAAAGACAACAAACTTCAAAAGAATCAAACCAATCCACAATTAACTTAAACTGCCTGCTAGAAAAAGTTTAATCTTCTTTAAATGAATTCAAAGCCCACCACTTGACAATATAAAATTCAAAATGTTCACCATTCATTCAAAAATCACTAGCCACACGAAGAAGTAGGAAAATGAGGCCTGTAAGTAGAAGAAAAATCAATCATTAAAAACAGACTAAGGAATGATAGAGATGAAGAAATGAGCAGCAAGGACATTGAAACAGCTATTATAAATATGCTCCATATGCTCGAGGATGCAATGGAAAATCATGGATGTAATGAGAAGAGAAATGGAGGATATAAAAAAATCAAATGCAGTTTTTTAGAAATGAAAACTATCTGAAATAGAAACTTCCAGTTTCCAGTTCCCCATGTACAGAGCTTGGAAGTCGCCATTCTGTCTTAACAAGTAAAAAACTGAAGAGACTGAAAAATCAGCTCTTCTTGGATCCCTAAGAGAGGTGAGGACACAGGGAAAACCACGGCCCCCAAGATGGGAAGGACACGCAGGCCAAGATAAGGAGCCACAGCTTACTGGAGCAGAAACTGCCGTGGGAACCAGTTTCAGGTAGGAAAACCTGAACTGCGACTGGTGGACTTGTGGAGGCTCAGTGTGGCAACTCTGAAAGTTAAAAACTCCAGGGTGACCGATCACAGGGAGGTACCTACGCTTTTGTGAGTTTTATCTCCAGGAGCTCAACCAGGTTCTCTCAGTAAAAAGAGAAAAATTTCCTCATACTTCTGACAAGGCGGTAGGGAAAAGAACCATTTTGAAATATGCCAGAGCATTCTCTGCTTCTTAACAAGATCTACCCTCAGGAGAAACTTTAATCAGAGCCCAACCTGCTGGGGTTTTATCAGAGCCTAACTGGCCTGGGAGAAGGGAAGTCCCAGCTCCAGCCCACTCCGGCTATCCTGTTCCACCTGGCAAGGGCAAGCGGAGCTGAGAAAAACTAAAATACATCTTTCAAACAGATAACAGTTTGTTTAAAAGAATAGCAAGAATGTATTCAATTGCGTATTCTTATGTATGTATCTTATATATATGTACATGCTTATATATAAGTAAAATGAATGACAGTAATAATACGAGGGACAGGAGAGAAGAAATAGGATTATAGTTTGAATGCCCCTTATCTGAAATGCTTGGGACCAGAGTGTTTTGGATTTCAGATTTTTTCAAGTTTTGGAATATTTGCATTATACTTGTTTAGCATCCCAAATTTGAAAATGCAAAATCTGAAATGTTCTAATGAGCATTTTCTTTGAGTATTATGTCAGGGCTCAAAAAGTTTTACATTTTGAGCATTTCAGATTTTCAGGTTTGGGATGTTCAATCTGTATTTTGTTATTATGTTATCACTTCACTACCTGTGAAGTGATGTTTTGTTGTTTGAAACTGGACTTGGATTGGGTATAAATGTATATTACAAACTCTAGGGCAACCACTAAAAAAAGTAAAGAAAGAAGTATAACTAAAAGCTTTGAAAAGAGAGAAAACGGAATAATATAAATGTTCAACTAAAATCACAAAAGGCAGAAAAAGAGTGGAAGACAAAAGCAGGAACAAAGAACAATTGCAACAAATAGAAAATAGTAAAAAATATGAGTAGATATTAATCCAATTATATCAATTATCTCTTCTACCTGTGATTTTTTAAAAAAGACTTGTGAACTTTATACTTTCATTTGGTTTTATAATGGTGAATATTAACCTTTCATTTCCTTGTTTAGGACTCTTTTGAGCATCTCTTGTAGGGCTGCTCTACTGGTGACAAATTCGCTCAGTATGTATTTGTCTTTATTTCTCCTTTTTTATGATGCTTAATTTAGCTGGATAGGAAATTCTTGACTGGCAGTTTTTTCCTTTCAGCACTTTGAAAATGCCATCCCATTCTTTCTCTTCTGGCATATAAGGTTTCTGCTGAGAATTTTGCTGTTAGCCTGAGGGAGTTTCCCTAATAGGTGACTAAAAGCTTTTCTCTTGATGATTTTAAAGTTCTTTCCTTCACATTGACTTTAGACAGCTTGATGATAATATGCCATGGTGAAGTTCTTTTTGCAATGTGTTTTCCTGGCAATCACTGGGCCTCCTATATCTAGATATCTAACTCTCTTGCTAGACTTGGGAAATTTTTATCAATTATTTCCATAAGTGGATTTTGTAAACTTTTAAATTTTTCTCCCCCCACCCCCAGGAATACCACTGATCTGTAAGCTAGATCACTTTTTGAAGTCCCATACATCTCAAAGGCTTTGTTCATTCTTTTTATTTATTTATTTTATTTTTCTGTGACTGAATTATTTCAAAACCTGTCTTCAAGTTCTGAGATTTTTTCCTTCTGTTTGGTCTAGTCTATTGCTTAAGCTTTGAAATGGATTTTGTAATTCCTTCAATGAGTTTTCCAGTTCCAGAATTTGGGTTTTTTTTTTTTACGATATCTGTCTCCTTGGTAAATTTCTTATTAATAACCTGAATTGATTTTCTGATTTCTTTGTATTGGTTTTCAGATTTCTTTTGCATCTCATTGAGAGTCTTTAAAGTTAATATTTTGAATTCTTTATCTGGCATTGTGAGGATTTCTTTTTGGTTAGGATCTATTACTGGAGAATTATTATATTCCTTTGAAGATGTCATAATACCTTTTGTTTTCATGCTTTCTATATCTTTACATTTATTTCTCCACATCCAGAGAAACAATCACTTCTTATTTTTTAATTTACCTTCTTTGGGGGATACTTGTTTATTTTCTTGAAGTCATGATGATATTGTTGGTTGGTAGGGCCATTCGGCTTTGTTTCTGGGTGTGAGCAGTGGTGGAGATTCTATATGACTTCCTTGGCTGTAAATAAGTCTTAGCGTGGTAGCTTTCTTGAGTGCCAGTTGTAGAGGTGGTGTACTGAGCTGGTGAGCAGGCTCATGACCTCCTGTGAAGCCAGGGTGGCATGGGCCATGCGGGTATCAATAACATGAGGAGCTCTTCTCATTCCTGAGCACTGTGCTCTTGTGTTAGCAGTTGCACTGGGCTGTGTGGGCCATCCTCCAGGCCAGTAGGTGGTGCTTGCAGGTAAGAGTGATCTGTGATGATGGCAATAGGATTTATGCCCAGCCTCTGTTCCCTAGGACAAGTGCTCTGGTGTCTCAGGTGGCAGGCTGGGCCATGGAACCCCCAAAGGCCTGGATCCTGTATTCTGTCTCAGAGGAGGAGATAAAGCTAGGCAGAGCCGGACTGGACAAGACTGCACTCAAGCCCCACAATGCAAGTGTGAGCACCAGCCCTGGTGGGGTGGCAGGGAGTCCTCAGGCCCCTGGCTAATTACCTGGGTTATGGGTTATCACTGCTGTGCTGAGGTCACAGCATGGAGAGGGAGGGGCAGTCCTGGTGCCACAGCCTTGACAGGCAGGAGTGGGACCTACTTCCCTCTCATGCCCCAGTCCCAGCAGGGCTCACTGCCTTGTCCTGACCGTGGCAGCATTCAGGATATTCAGTTATCCACTGTAGTTGGCTTCTAGTCTGCAAGGTAGCCCAGGGCTGTAGGAGATGCCAGCCTGGTGACTCAATATTAAACCTCCTCAGCAGCCACCACAACCCCAGACACACAGCTCTCAGGCTCTCCTGCTCTCTACAGCAGCGATGCTGCAGTGTGGCTCAGAGGCAGGAAAGGGCCCTGCCCTTTGCACAAGCCCAGTGCTGGAAGCCATGCCACCAGTGGGGTTGCACTCATAGGCTCAGACAGGAAGCCCTCTGGATCACCCACCCCAGCCTCCTGCAGCAGCAGCAGCAGCAGCAGCTGTGTCTGCAGTGCTGTGCAGAGAGGGAGCAGGGGTCTCATTCACTATACATGAGCCCAAGCACAGAAGCTGCTCAGCTGGTGGGAGGGAATTTCACTTGCAAAGCCAGGTAGAGAGTTTGTGCCACTGCTGGTGACAGAGTCACTTTTCGTAGCCCCTAACAGGGAGCATGTGAGCTCTGGAAAGCATGCACTGCAGTTTTCTCTGTCCCAGGAACTGCCTTTTTGGCATATTGCACCATCCTTTCCTTGGGGAGTAGCGCTCCCTGTGGGCTAGAGTTCTGGGGACCTTGTAGCATCTTTTGGTCCAGCCAGCACTGTGCTCCTGCAGTTCTCCAGGTGGACATGGGAAAATTGCAGTGGGAGCTCCCAGTATGTGCAGATTTGGGGGTTGTCATTCCCAGAGCAGGATGCAGTCCCATGATGACTGCACTCCCACAGTGGTGCCCTGCCACAGCTGCTCAGGTCCTGGGGGAGGAATAGGGACCCAGCTTGAGTTCCTTGTCTGGTGCAATGGTCTTAGGGGTCTCCAAATCACTGCCCATACTAGTGTCAGGGTATGTGAGGGCAGAGTTCTCCTGTGATTCAGATTGCAGCCGTCTACAGCAGGGATGCCGACCACCAGAGTTCTCCCACTCACCTTCCCTCCACAATACCAAGCCCCTTGGGGCTCCTGGCCAATCTCAGCCAAGTTGGCCTCTTACTTCCTTCTCCTTCTGTGCCTCAGGTATTTCCTGTGAGTTCTCCATTGGACTCCAGTATTCTCTCCGTGATATTCTATTCAGGGTATGATTATTCATGATTTGTGTTCTTCTTTCCAGAGCAAATGGGTATCCATTGTCTCTAGTCAGCCGTCTTGAACCAGAACTTTCAAGTCCTAAGTTTGGTCACACTCTCACCTAAGTGAGAACCTAACCAGAGGGGGGAATTATTAAACAAAATTATGGGAGGCCATTGTTTTGGACTGAGCTCGTGCACTAGGCCCCAGCAGACCAGACCAAACCGAAATGGAGTTACTCATGCTAAATACAACATAATCAAACTGAAATTTTAAAGAAGCAGATAGAGCCCAAAACAGACCAGGGTTGTTGTTTTTTTTTCTTATAGAAAAACAAGAGATTCCAGCACAAGGAAGTCCCCTCTACTCTAACCCTTACAAAAAAGTAACCTGAATTCCCTTGTTCCCACCTCACAAAAGCCACTTTTCTGTTTCCCAGTGGGATTTGAGACCAAATAAGTACATTTATGATGGCAACAGAGTGACATCAATGCCTAACATTTTGAGAGGTTGACCAAAAGGAGGGAATTGTTAAGTTTAGCCTAAAGCTGCTCCCTTACATGTTTTAAGCTCAGCGTAAATGTTTCTTGATAGTGAACTATAACGTAACTGGATGTATAAATGGACTGTAACCTACTCTTGCACCCATCACTGAGTTTTGGCCATTCAAACATGGCCAACTGTTTAAATGAGGCAAAGCACCAGGCTGCCACTAATTCATCTGTTTCCATCCCTCGTTTCCATTTTCTGTACATCACTTTCCTTGTTCTGTCCATAAATCCTCTCTGACCATGTGGCAGCAAGAAGTCTCTCTGAACCTATTCTGGTTTGGGGGGCTGGCCAATTCATGAGTCATTCTTTACTCAATTAAACTCTGTTAAATTTAATTTGTCTAAAGGTTTTAACACTGTAAGCCAATGAGAATTACTGAAAAACAACTTTTATAATTTGTCCTGACTTGTCCTTTTTCTTTATAAACTCGAGCCTCTTCCTTGTTCTCCAGAGCACTCCCCAAGGCAACTTGGAAGTGTTTCCCCATCTGCAGTCCTCAACCTTGGCCCAAATAAGCTCTCTGTATTAAATGGCCTCAGTTTCTTTCTTTAGGTTGACACTATGTTCTGACAAAGATTCTTTGCTTGGCCAAACTTTAGTCAGGCTTCTGAACCTTCTTCTAGGTGAGATGGGAACAAAGGACTTCCGGTTATTTTTTTTGGAAGGGTTAGAGCAGAGGGGACTTCCTTCTGCTGGAATCTCCTTGTAAAGTCCAGTTTCAGCAAAGAAGCTTACTAAGTCAGTTTAGCAAGAACCGCCCTCCCTTGAGGTCTGATCACTCCTGATATCTGATCACCCCTGATGTGTGATCACACTGACCTGTCTTCAGCAATAATCCTCTTTGCTCCTGACTTCTCTTGGTCATTTTCCATCCATTAATCCCCATCCTCCTCCTTGGCTATAAATTTCCACTTGCTCCTGCTGCATTCCGAGTTGAACCTGATCCTTCTCTTCTACTCCAAGATCCTGCTGCAGTGGTCCCTGTACCTACAGCCATGAATAAAATCTTCCTTACTGTGCTTTAAGAAGAATCATTGAATAATATTTTCTTTAGCAGTTCCTGACTTTTGTTTGACGCATTGGCTATTAATAGCACGCAGAACCAGGAAGGTTTCAGTTACCCATGACTTGGTGATATTAAATTTCTTATTTTATCCCAGCTGGAATTTTCATTGTTTGGTCTTTGCTCAAAGATGGGAACAGTTAAGGAATAAGACAACCTTTCAGCTCTTCATGAGTAAGCCCAAATTTAGTTTCCAGATATTAAAAAAAGACATGCCATTTAAAAAATGTCAGCTAACACAAAATGACTGAATTTTTACACTTCACTTTTAAAATGTGAATAATACCCTTAGAAACTTCAGGGTTGCTATTCCAAGCACACACACAGGAGTACTTAACAAAGGCAGATGTTGCCTGTTGGAAGTAAGTCATCTATTTGAGAATCGTTTGGGGCAAGTAGTGTCATTTTCCTTTACTTGCCTCAAGAGATCAGTGTTTAATGTTGGCTTTGTGACTCTAAGAGAAAATATCCTGTTCTCATCTGTACCCCAAGGCTCTGTTACCTCATTTATAAAACATACAACAGTTCCTCTAGGTAGTTCCACTCATAAGCATTAAATTCCACTCTGAATTTTTTTTCTTTGTTGTTTTAAAGAAGTAAAAATGAAAAAAGCAGACTACAGCATGCACACTGGAAAGAGCCCAGCTTTGGGAGTCAGGACACTGCAGTTCTCATCCTGCATCTCCTAACAGATCTGCCGCCTAAGCCTGGCCAAATCCCTCCACTTTTCTAGGCTCTGTTTCCACCTCTGTAAAATAAAGGGAGGGGAGCAGGCAGGAGAGGCTTTGAGTGGCTGATCCCCAAGGTCCCTTCAAGCTTGAATATTCTGTGATTTTTACTATGTAAGCCAAGAGGTTGGGTCGATGTAGCAGTAAATTATGCTTCCAGCTGCAAGGAACAGAACTTACTATGGCTTATTTAGAATTTTTTTTTCATAATCAAAAGATTTGGAGACAGACACCTAGTCCATTTAATAAATGGTTCAGCATTGTCAGCGATAGCATCTTTCCGTTTCTTTACAGCTTTAAATAGGTATAAATGACGACAGGATAAACTCCACATAAATAATGTATACAATTTGATACTTTTTGACATTTGTATATATCCATGAAACCAACACAACAATCAAGATAGAGAACATGTCCATCATTCCCAAATGTTTCCCCATTCCCCTTTATAATCCCTCCCTCCTGTCTTTTCTTGTACACTTCAGGTGACCACTGATTTGCTTTTCGTTACTATGGTTTGATTTGAATTTTCTAAAATTTTGTTATACAAATAGAATAAGTAGTATATATTCTTTTCTGTCTAGCTTCTTTTACTCAGCATAATTATTTTAAAATTTATCCATGTTGCAGTGTGTATCAGTATTTTTAATTCCTTTTTATTACCGAGTAGTATTCCATTTCATGGATATATTACATATATTCCATTCACTTGTTGAAGGACATTTGGGTTGTTTCCAGTTCAGGGTTATTACAAATACAGCCACTGTCTACATTTGTGTGGATATATATTTTCTTTTCCCTTGAGTAAATATCTAGGAGTAGAATGGCTCTAGATCATATGGTAAATAAATGTTTAATTTGTTTTAGAAAAACTGCCCAGCTGTTTTTAATGTGGTTCTACCATTTTACTTTCTCACCAGCAGTGTATGAGAGAGTTTCAAATCTTCTATATCCATGTGAATACTTGGTAGGGTCCTTGTTTTTTGTTTTGTTTTATTTTTACTTTAGCCATTCTAACAGGTGTATAGTATATCTCATTGTGGTTTTAATTAGCATTTCCCTAATGATGTTGAGCATCTCTGTATGGGCTTATTTCAATACAATACTTGGCGATGTGACTATCCAAAATTTTGCCCATTTCTTTATTGAGTTGTTTGTTTTCCTATTATCAAGGTTTGAGAGTTATGTATTCTTTTTATCAGATATTTGATTGCAAATATTGTCTCCCAGTATGTAGCTTAGCTGTTCATTCTCTTGACTATAACCCTCCAAAAGCAGTTTTTCATTTCAATAAAATTCAATGTATCAATTGTTTCTTTTATGCATCATGGTTTTAGTGTTGTATCTAAGAAATATTTGTAACTCAAAAGTTACAAAGGTTTCCTACATCTTCTAAAAGTTTTATGATTTTATATTTTACATTTATGTCTGTGATCAATTTTTAATTAAATTTTGTAGATAGTGTGAGGTAGGGATCAGACTTCATTTTTTTTCCCCACATGAATATTCAATTGTTCCAGCATCATTTGTTTAAAAAACTATCCCTTTCTACTGAATTGCTTTTGCAATTTTGTGAAACATCAGTTGTTAATATACGTGTGAGTTTATTTCTGGTCTTTCTATTCTATTCCGTTGACCTATTTGTCTAGCTTTGTCAGTATTATCCTGTCTTGATTATTGTAGTTTTATAATAAATCTTGAAACCAGCTAATGTAAATCCTACAAATTTTTTTCCAAAGATGGCTGGCTATTCTTGGTTCTTTGTATTACAGTATGAATTTTAGAATCAATTTGTCAATTTCTACAAAAAAGCCTTGTGGGATTTGGGTTGAGATTGCATCAAATCTATAGTTTGGGGAAGAATGGTATTGTAACAATATTGAGTCTTCAGATCTATGAACGCAGTTTGTCCATTTATTTATGTTTTTAAATTTTTTTTCAATAATGTTTGCAGTATACAGACATTCAACATTTGTATTAGAATTACCCCTAAGTATTTCATATATTATAAATACACAGTTTTAGTTTTTCTCTCCAATCTTGTTGCTTTTTATTCTTTTTTCCTTGCCTGCTTACACTGGCCAGAACCTCAAGGACAATATTGAATAAAAATGAGGAGAATAATCATCCTTGCTTGTTACTGATCTTAGGAAGATAGTATTCAGTCTTTTATCATTAATTAACATATGTTAACTGTATATTTTTGTAAATGCCTTTTATCAGGTTATAGAAAGTTCCTTCTATTCCTAGTTTACTGAGAGTTGGTATCAGGAATGATGCTGAATTTTGTTAAATGATTTTTCTGCATGTATTCAGATGATCACATGTAGTTGTTTTGTTTTGCTTTTGGTTTGTTTATGTAGAGAAATACATGGATAGATTTTTCAGTATTAAACCAACATTACATACCTATTATCTGTTTAGAATTTTTACATCTATATTCATGTGGGACATTAGGCTATAGTTTTCTTTTCTTATAATATCTTTATCTGGTTTTAGTCTGAATAATAGTGGCCTCAAAATTGCTGGTATTTTTCTCATCTTCAATTTTTTAGGGAGAGATAGTATAGGCTTAATATTGTTTCTTCCTTAAATGTTTGGTAGAATTTATTAATGAAGCCATCTGGACTTTGCGTTTTATTTATGGGAACATGTTTAACTACAAATTCCATTTCTTTAATAGATACATGGCTATTCATTTTGTCTATGTCTTTTTGAGTGAGCTTTGGCAATTTGTATCATTCAGTGAATTGTTTCATTTCACCTAAGCAATCAAATTTTTTGGCATGACATTATTCATAATATTCTTCATTATTATCCTTTTAATATTTGTATAATTGATAGTGATTCCACTTCTGTCATTTTTGACATTGGCAACTTGTATCTTCATTCTTGTTTTTCCTGATAAGACTCATCATTTCTATTTGATCTTCCCAAAGAACTGGCTTTTGGTTTCATCAACTTTCTCTATTTTTTTCTGTTTTCTACTTCATTGATTTCTGCTATTTCAGGGGCCACGGGATAGCATCCCCTTTGCCCTCTGAAGGTTCACTGAAAATCAACTGACAAAAGGCAGAATAATGGGAGAAAAGCATACAAAATTATTAATAAGCACAGAAGTCATACAAAATATAAGGACTCAAATGGCCAGATCGGTTGGTGATTTTATACCATCTTGAGGTTACAGGAAGAATGGGAGCTCAGAACAGCATGGCAGAACAGGCGATGGTGACCAAGAGATGCAACTCTTCCCCACAAAAGACAGCTTTATGGGCTACTTCTGTTTGCAGGTCCTCTGAACAGCCATTTCAAAATATGTCAAAGAAATATATTTTGGGGTGAAATATTTTAGTTTCCTTCATTGTTCCGATCTTTATTATTTCCTTTCTTTTGCTTACTTTGGGTTTCATTGGCTCTTTTTCTGTATGTGGTTTTTTTTTAAAGATAGAACCTGAGACTATTGATTTGCCACCATTTTTTTAAAGATCTTTCTTCTTTGCTAACATAGATGTTTTGTGCTATGATTTTCCCCTTAAGTACTGTTTAAGTGGCATTCCATAAAATTTATTATGTTGTTTTCTTTTTTTAGTTCAAACTGTTTTCTAATTTTCCCTTTGATTTCTTTGATCATGGTTATTTAGTTTCCAAATATTTGGGGATTTTCCAGGGCTCTTTTTGTTATTAATTTCCATTTTAATTTCATCATGGTCAGACAACTTACTGTAATTCATTTGGGTGGTTCTCTTTCTAGCCTTACGTATTTCCTCACATGCGTGTTCAATCAGTACTTAGCTGAAACTGTCTGGATTTCTCACTGTGTACAGACAGCAATCTCTTCTCTAGTCCTCTCTCCTGCAAGCTGTAGTATGTTGTCCTTCTCAGATGCTTAGCTTTATCACCTCAGCTCAGGAAATCCGCTAGACTCTGCCAGGTTCCCCACAGCCTGAAAGCTCCTTCAAAGCAGTAATCTAGGGCAGTCACAGGGCTCACCTGTTTTTTCCCAACTTCTCTTATATCACTGTTCTTCATTGTCTGATCTCCCAATGTCTTAAAAATCTGTCATTTCATATATTTTGTCTTCTTTTATGTTCATTTCAAGCAGAAGGGTAAATCTAGTCCCAGCTTGGCCAAAAACAGAAGTCCCTGGAGGAACTAGCGTCTTGATCCTCCTCTTGAAACTTTCCCTCATGCTTAGGGCCTAATGATCACAAAATGGCTGTTATATCACTAAGCATTATATGTACATTTAATTCAGAATTTAATGCTAGTCACACCTGTCCACTTATTATAAATGTAAAATATTTTCCAAAGAGTTTCTCAGCAAATTTACTCTTATGTCTCCTTGGCCATGATGAGGCCACTTGGCCATCCTTATCTACAAAGGAAAGTAGAAAACAGTATTTTCATGACTGGTTTATGTTTAAGTATGATTTGTCATTGGCCATTCCAAATGAACTGGAGAAGAAAAGGGTGGGGGATATAGGATCTTGGATAGATAACAGGGTCTGCAACTGAGGCAACCAACACTGTCCTCTTCAGAAAGTAAGAGCCCCTTGTCTCTCCCACTGGGCCCCTTCCCCCTGCTGCTATCCACCTGGGCTTCTCTGAATTGGCTGTTTCCCAACCTTTCTGTGTCCGATAAGAGTTCCTGTGTCCTGAGGGCTAGGGATAACATTCTAATTCCCTCTAAAGACTACTTCTCACTTCAGGGAAGTCTTTGAAGCTCTAAAATATTAAATCAAGGAGAAATCATCAATTAAATTACTAATTGTTTGAGCCTCTATATTCAGATTATCTTTCATTTGTTTCTGACTAAAGTGAAAATAGCAAGTGGTTATACTATCCAAGTGAGATCTACTTCACTAACTTTAAAGGTCAACTCAGTACATGTCTTAAAGCACATCCAAGGATCCATTGTTGTGTTTATTCTGCTTGGTTCACTCAAAGGTGATTGGAGAGAATAAAGATCTAGTTGGTTTCTAGCATTCTTTCTAGCAGTCATGCCATAGCAGTGTGAAGTTTCAGGCCAATTGATGGAAAAGTTCACAAGGCTGCAAGCCTAACTTCTAGGCCAAGGAGGCATTTTCTTTGGCCAGGGAAGCATCTTTCCGTGCAAATGATTGGTGGTTCAAGTTTGGTTCATTTGCAGAACATCAAGGCACTTAGGTGTTAACTTTACAGAAGAGGAAACAGCAACTATCTTTATACCAACATTTTAAGTCCTAAGATTAACTTTGGAGATGTTAGAGAAAAGGGAAAGTAGTTCTTATGTTTACCTAGTAAAGACAAACTTGACCTACTTCTCAATTTAGTCAGGTAAAAATACATTAAGTGGAGAGTCAAATATTCTCTCTTTCCTGACTATTTAGACTAATTCTCCATGGGACTTTATATCTTGAAACAATTGGACATATTATCAGAAGAATTTACAGCTTACGCAAACATAGCTTGAGAAAGACTTTGAGGTCTGCAGTGTCCTAAGGCTTGAATGGTTAAAGAATCTGAGGATGGTTGGCTGTGGAAGAGGATTAGGGGAGAGAGGACTAGCTTGGAAGATGGTAACTCCTGGGGGAGAGGAAGGATGAGATCAGAGGAGAACTGACAGGAACTCCATTCATCATTTCTTCTTATATTAGTAAGGATGGATTAAAGTATGCTGTAATAACAAACAACCTCCAAATCTCAGAGGCCTTAACATAACAAAAGTTTATTTCTCTCTCATACAATGTCTTTTGTGTGTCAAGGCAGCTCTCTCGGGTAGGTGTCCTCTGTGTGGTGACTGAGTTATCCAGGCTGCTTCAATCCTTTGGGTCTTCCATGTTAGCATAAGGACTTTTCTGATTGCCTAAGTGGAGGAAGAAAAGCCTGGAGAATCACACTGTCTCATCCTGGAAATGGTGTGTGTCTTTCCATTGGCCATCACAACTAGTCACATGGCTCTGTATAAGTGCAAGGGGACTGAGGAGTTCAGTCTTCCCTAGAAGTTCAGTCTTCTCCTCCTAGAGGAGAAAAGGACCAAGTGTCGGTGAATATGCTGATAGAGAACATACTACTCTAATTCATAAGGCTTCTCTTAGGGAAGAATTCTGTGCCTGGTTGTACCTGGGTTTAGAATCTTTTTCCAGAGGGATTCAGGGGCAATCTTATGGCTGAAAGAGGTGCTGAGACTTATCTTGAAGCTGCATTTACATAGCAAGAAATAAGCATTTATATCAATTGAATGCTTATTTCAGGCGGATTTGGGGGATGCTGGCAGAGTAGCAAAATCTTTCAATCCCACTTCTCTCCTCTCCCCTGCCTTGGCGCTTACAGTGTCAGAGCTTCTTTATAAGTGCTGTATGTGCGATACAGTGAGCGCATGCACATTTGGTACCAACCAAAACCCCAAATGGGCAGGCCACCAATGGGCTACCAGTGGCAGGGAGGCCTGGGAAGTAGTGGCAGGCACTCATGAAACACTGGCTCTCCACAGCGTGGTACCTCAGTCTGCCCTGGTATCTTGTTCCAGCCTCTGTTTCCTATAAACATCAGGTATTCTCACACCTTGCATCACAGTGATGTGTCTTCTCAGAAAAGGCAACCGGAAAAGCAAAATCAATAGATTAGATTATTGCCGCGACTCTCGGAGCTCATCTCCTATTAGGAGTGAGACTGTGCGTTGTGTCTGAAAGCACAGGAGAGAGAAGAGTAAGTACGTATGCAGTTTTCTCGGTGGAAATAAGACTGCTAAGCACTCGCCCCGATCAATGAGCTGGGAGGAGGGCAGACAGGAAGATGTGCAGACAGGAATGATTCACATGCCCTCCATGCTCAGGGCTCTGACCATCTAGAAATCACACCATGCAAGGCCCAGGGAGAGGGAGAGTGCTACCATCTGAAGCAGCCACACTGGCCCTTCAGCGGGCATGACAGCTATATTCTAGTCTGCCATAAACGGTAGCTAGAAGCTGGCATCGTGCTTTGTCTTCTTGAGGCTCAGTCTGCCTTGCACACCAAACTATGCTATTTTACCGATCTGCCTAATGGAAATCAACAGCAAATAGGTTTGTCTTCAGTGTTCCCTGTGCTGGTCCCCAGATAAGCAGATCTTCCCTCTCCTTCTCTGCTAACTCACCCAGGACAGCCTTCTCTGGGTATGATGCCCGGTCTAGATAATGCCTCTTTAAATGATCCTGTCTTAGTTTTATTCCCTTAACTGATTCTCTGTTGTTCTGAAAACTATTCTGGCAAGTAGATAATAATTAACAAGTTTTCTGCCTTGTCAATTAATTACTCAAGTGAATTAATTATAATTCTTTAAACGTACTGATCCAGCTGTTTATGTAACCCCCCATTTGATAAATTTTTTTAAACACAATACTGTATGGAGAGTGTGCTGTTGGAGGCATAGAAGATTTGGGGACCAGGGGGTGGTGAAAAAGAGCTAGCAAAGGCACCCAAGAGTTTCTGGGAAGGACACCAACAGTGACCACTCCAGGAGGTGACATTTAAGCTGAGATTGGAATGACAAGAAAAAGCTGGTTATGCCAAGTACACAGGAAGAGTGGGCGTGGCAAGTGAGCTGGAAGGCAGGGGAGGGTGAGCTTGGTGCTGGGATGAGGGATGGTCACTGGGCCTGTGCCTGGGGTGGGTGGAGCAGAGAGAGTGGTTGACAGAAACCAGATCATGCAGGACTTTGTCAGCCAGGAGACGTTTTCAGAAGACACTGGTGGTTTTAAGCAGGTGCACATGAATGAATTCTGGGTTTTTCTTACGTGGGCCCGTCTTTGGCCTACAGTTGTCTTCCATGTATAGTGGGATACTAATGTCAAACAAAAATTATGAGAGGCTGTTATTTTGGACGGAGCTCCTGCACTAGGCCCTAACAGACCAGACCAGACCAAACCAGAATGGAGTCACTTATACTGAGAGCCACATAATCAAACTGAAACTTTCAAGAAACAGATCAGTTTTTCCTGAAAAGAGGAGATTCCAGTATACCCAAGTCAACGTAATAAGGACATCCCCTCTGCTTTGACCCTTACCAAAAAAATTAACCTGCAATAACCTGACATTGGCCAATCAGCTTTTTTTCTTGTTCTGTTTTCTTTTCGCCACCTTATAAAACTCACTGTTCTGACATTGCCCAGAGGGAGCTCTCATTCTCTTTTGTAGAATGAAGCCTTCCCCATTGATGAGTCACCAATAAGAGCCAGTTAGATTTGTAGGTAAATTCATTGTAATTTTGACATTAGTTTTTCTATCTAAGATCATAATATAAAGTTTCCTTTTTCAAGTAAATGTATTTAAGCAAATAGAGTTAGGCCTTATAAAACTATTGAGTAAATAAGACTCAATATTGAGTGAATAATATAGCTAAAACCGTAAAGGTTGAAACACTGCCCTCAGGCAGAGAAAAATGGAATAATCTGTTTGGATCCCAAATTGCTTAGGAGACCAGATGCCCAGTATCTTGCAAGTATTTGAAAAGGCAGCAGGCTAGAGAAAAATGCAGAGGTAGTACTACTCCATGGTGTTCTAAAACTGTGGTCCCCAATCCCCAGGCCAAGGACCAGTACTGATCCGTGGCCTATTAGAAACTGGGCTGCACAGCAGGAGGTGAGCGGAGGGCAAGCAAGTGAAGCTTCATCCGTATGTACAGCCGCTCCCCATCACTCACATCACCGCATAAGCTCCGCCTACTATCAGATCAGCAGCAGCATTAGCTTCTCACAGGGGCACTAACCCTACTGTAAACTGTGCACCAAGGGATCTAGGTTGTGAGTGCCTTATGAGAATCTAATGCCTGATGAGCTGAGGTAGAGCTGAGGTGGTGATACCAGCACTGGGGAGCAGCTACAAATATAGATTATCATTAGCAGAGAGGTTTGACTGCACAATAAATGTAATGTGCTTGAATCATCCTGAAACCATTCTCCCCCCTCCCCCTGGATCTAAAGAAATATTGTCTTCCAAGAAATTGGTCCCTGGTGCCAAACAGGTTGGGGACCACTATTCTAAGAGACCCAAAGTGTCCATGCAAAGTTAACACAGAACAGTCCTTACTTCCGGTGTCACCTGACTGGCCATCAGAAAGCATCAAGGCTTCCTGGAACCTTACATACACACCATTCAGAATGCTGCCCATGCCCTCTTTGTGACACTGCACTTTAATTTACCTTTTAAGTTGCTCTTGATAATTATTTTAAGCAGATTTCCCCAGAAAAAAATATTAAGAGACAGGGAGAAGGGGACTCCCAGTGTAATTTTTCCTATGCATTATGCTCTGTTAAGAATAGCCTTACAATTACAGAACCATAACTCTGACAATTTAATATCTATGGACACAGAAATAACATGACCTGAATTATATTTTGAATAAAATGCCAAATTTTCTTGATTCTAAGGTCTATTTAAAAATCTACATTGCTGGAAATATCTGCATTCCTGAAATCAGATTGCGGTCTCACAACTGATATCAGAAAAAATAATCCTATTAGGATACACAGAAACCTGGTTTTTTAAAATGTGCCTTGAAGTTATAATGTAAATTTATTGAGATAAGACTTTCAATCTCATTGTTAAAATGAGTCATAAACATTTCTATCATGTATGTGATAGAAAAGTGCTAATAATCCTTTCATGACCTGTCAACACTGTTGCAAATATTTATACTGGTAAAGACAGAGAGATGGCGATATATTAGTACCAAGGTTGCAAATTATTAAGTAAGACACTGCCTCAGTCTGTTCCTGCTACTATAACAAAATACCTTAGACTGAGTAGTTTATAAACAATAGAAATTTATTTCTTACAATTCCGGAGGCTGGGAAATCCAGGCACCTGCAAATTTGGTGTCTGTTGAGGGCTGCTCTCTGCTTCAAAGATGATGTCTTGTTGCTGAGGGAGAATAAAGGGCAAACAAGCCCTTTTATACGGGCATCAATCCCATTTGTGACAGTGGAGCCCTCATGACCTAATCACTCCTCAAAGGCCCCACTCTTGACACCATCATTTTGGTGGTGAAGTTCCAACATATGAATGTTTTAGAAGGACATAAACTTGTAGACCATAGCAATCAGAATTGCAGGTTTCTTTTGGAGATTACTTTTCAGAGGACATGGTAAACATTTCTGAAGTCTTTAGGGTCTTATAAGCTTCCTTTATTCAAATCAGACCTCCAAGGACAGATTGGTTACAATTATACATCTTCATCCAAGTCTCCATGTTGCACAGGAAAACAAGATAAAGGTTCTTGTGAGGATTTGCATTCTAATCCTTTCTCAATTGGATTATTTTAACTGATATACAGCAAATGATCCTCTCCCACTGAAGCTTCAGGGGAGACAGTTTCATCTTTTTACGAGTCTCCTTATGTTCATTATGAGGACTTACATTTTTAAAGCCGTGTTCTGAAATTTCATTAGTTTTCAAAATAAGAATAAGGCCGGTAGAGCCCAATTTTATTTTAATTTTAGAAAATTTAGAGAGTACAGTGTTTTTTGCTACATGGATGAATTATATCATGCTGAAGTCAGGGCTTTCAGTATATCTGCCACCAGACCAGTGCACATTGTACCCGATAGGTAGATTTTTATTCTTCATTCTCCCCATCCCCCCCCATTCTTAGTTTTCAGTGTCCATTACACCACTTTATGACCGTACATATCCCTCATTTAGGTCCCACTATTTTTCCGAAAATATTCTATTGTGTCCAAGAAATAGGGACAGGAATGAAAAGAACTTTACTTAAATACAGTTATGTAGGATTAAACATTAACCATTCATTGGTAACATTGAATTGGTAGCATTCATTAACCATTCACTGGTAACAAATGTGCAAAAGACCCCAAAAGCACAAGGACAGTTTAAACAAATCAGGAGTCAGTGTGCTGTAAAACAAAAAGTAATTCAAAAGAATCTTTAGACTGAATGTGAAAAAGACTTAAACTCAAACTTTGATTATGGTACCAAAGGAAAAAGTAGTGAATGAGTGTGTGTGTGTGTGTGTGTGTATGTATGTGTGTGTATGTGTGTGTGTGTGTGTGTATATAATTAACATTTACTAAGGGAAAAGGGTTCATTTAATATAGTTTTCTTTTTTTCTCAAAAAGTTGTTAAGAAGCCAATAATGTATCTTCAATTGATAAAGTCTCAAAACTAAAAGGACGTGGTACTTCTGTCATCAGAGTACTATGTGCTAACATACTGATCCTGGCCCTAAAAATGTATAGCCAGTTCTAGGCTTAGATAAGGGAAAATAAATCAATATGGCCTGAAGAAATTTTACAGAATATAGAAATATTTACCATAGCATTGAGTCAAATCACTGATTTTATTAGAATTATGTCAGGGCAAGGCATAGACTTTCTAATAATTTTTTAAATGAATATTCTTCAAGTGAAATAATGTATTGTGGAATCTGAGTCTAAAAGACTGAGGAGAATTCTCTTATAATTCAGGTATCCCCTCTACAAAGCTCCTGAGTGCTGTGATAAAGTCTACATAGACACTAGCCATTTATAAATTTCTAATAGAGAGGAGGTTGTAGCCAGGCCCCTGCTGGAACCATGTTTCGAAACCAGTATGACAATGATGTTACTGTCTGGAGCCCTCAGAGAAGGATTCATCAGATTGAATATGCAATGGAAGCTGCTAAACAAGGTTCAGCCACAGTTGGTCTGAAGTCAAAAACCCATGCTGTGTTGGTAGCATTGAAAAGGGCACAGTCAGAGCTTGCAGCTCATCAGGAAGAAATTGTCCATGTTGACAACCATATTGGTATCTCAATTGCAGGGCTTACTGCTGATGCTAGGCTGTTGTGTAATTTTATGTGCCAGGAGTGTTTGGATTCCAGATTTGTATCTGACAGACCACATCCTGTGTCTCAGCTTGTATCTCTACTCAGAAGCAAGACCCAGATACCAACACAATGATATGGCTGGAGACCGTATGTTGTTGGGCTGCTTACTACTGGTTATGATGATATGGACCCTCCCATTTTCAAACCTGCTAACTAGTTTGACAGCCAAGCTATGTCCACTGGAGGCCGTTCTTAGTCAGCTCGTACTTACTTGGAGAGACATGTCTGAATTTGGGGAGTGCAATTTAAATGAACTAGTTAAACATGGTCTGTGTGCCTTAACAGAGACTAACTACAAAGAATGTTTTCATGGGAATTATTGGTAAAGACTTGGAGTTTACAACCTGTGACGATGATGATGTTTCCATTCCTGGAAGGTCTTGAAGAAAGACCACAGAGAAAGGCACAGTGTCCTCAACCTGCCGAAAAGGCTGATGAACTAATGAAACATTAAGTGATAAACCACTCTATGTGTGCATTTAAGAATGTAGGAGCACATACTGATGACAATAATCTATACTTTGAACCAAAAGTTGCAGAGTAGTGGAAAGGTATGTTTTAGGAATCAGTGCAGATGTGAGTTGTTTCTAAGCAGCCTCACTGATACCATATAATAGGGTCCATTTTTCTTTGAGAGGGTCTGTGTAATCATTTTCTAGAAAGTCTAGATATCTCTATTAATGTTTTTATATGAAGAAAATTGTGTCTTTGAGTTTTAAAGACAACTGTGAAATAAAATTGTTTCACCTCCTGGAAAAAAAATAATAAATTTCTAATAGAATATGTAGAGCAGCTGACCTTGCCTCCTCCTATGGGCTGGGGTTAACAAGAATTGGGAGTTGCACAGCCCAGTGACTGAGGTCCTATAGAAAGATAGTTGGATGGGGCCAGGGCCACATGTCCAGCCCAGAGGGAAGGGGCCCTCATCCCTCCAGACCCAATTCTCCCCTCCAGTGTCCAGTATAACAAATAATAACAAAGCTCAGAGCAGAACGGAAACCGAAAACAAAACAAAACATAAAGGATCAACAAAACAAAAAATTGGTTATTTGAAAAGATAAACAAAATTGATAGACTACTAGCTAGATTAACCAGAAAAAGAAGAAAAAGGACTCAAATATGCTCAATCAGAAATGAAAAAGGAGACATTACAACTGATACCACAGAAATACAAAATATCATACATGACTACTGTGAAAACCTTTATGTACATAAACTAGAAAACCTAGAGGAAATGGATAAATTCTTGGAAACACACAATCTCCCAAGCCTGAATCAGGAGGAAAAAGAAATCATGAACAGACCAATAACAAGTAGCAAGGTTGAAACAGTAATAAAAAAAATCTCCCAACCAAAAAAGTCCTAGGCTCAGATGAATTCATAGCCAGATTCTACCAGACCTATAAAGAAGAACTGGCACCCATTCTACTGAAACTGTTCTGTAACACTGAGAAGGAGGGAACCCTTTCTAACTCATTCTATGAAGCCAGTATTACCTTGATACCAAAGCCAGGAAAGGACGCAACAAAAAAGGAAAACTACAGACCGATATCCCTTATGAACATAGATGCAAAAATCCTCAACAAAATATTATCAAACCAAATTCAACAGCACATCAAAAAAATAATCCACCATGACCAAGTGAGTTTCATCCCAGGGAATGCAAGATGGTGTAACGTAAGCAAATCAATAAATGTGATTCACCACATAAACAGAACTAAAAACAAAGACCATATGATCATCTCAATAGATGCATGAAAAGCAGATTTGATAAAATTTACCACTTTTTCATGATAAAAAAAAAACCTCAACAAACTAGGTATGGAAGAAACATACCTCAAAATAATAAAAACCGTATATGACAAACCCACAGGAACATATTAAATGAGGAAAAGTTGAAAGCATTCCTCCTAAGAACTGGAACAAGACAAAAGTGCCCACTGTCACCACTTCTACTCAACGTAATACTGGAAGTCCTAGCCAGAGCAATCAGGTAAGAGAAAAAAATGAAAGGCATCCAAATCAGGAAAAAGGAAGTCAAATTATCCCTATTTGCCAATGATATAATCTTATATCTAGGAGGTGAAGAGGGAAGGGAGAGGGGGAGAAAAAAAGCAAAAAAAGTTAAAAAAAAAAAAAACCAATAATCTTATATCTAGAAAACCCTGAAGACTCCACCAAAAGACTCCTAAAATTGATAAATTCAGCAAAGTCTCAGGTTACAAAATCAATGTGCACAGATCCATAGCATTTCTATATACGAATAACAGTCAAGTTGAGAGTCAAATTAAGAACACAATACCATTTACAAAAGCTGCAAAGAAAATGAAATATCTAGGAATATACTTAACCAAGGAAGTGAACAATCTTTACAAGGAGAACTATGAAACACTGATGAAAGAAATCATAGATGACACAAACAAATGGAAAATCATCCCATGCTCATGGATTGCAAGAATCCATGTTGTTAAAATGTCCATACTGCCCCAAGTGATTTACAAATTCAACATAATTCCCATCAGAATACCTATGTTGTTTTCTACAGATCTAGAAAAAGTAATCCTAAACTTCATATGGAACTAAAAAAGAGCCCGAATAACTAAAGCAATCTTAAGCAAAAACAACAAATCTAGAGATATCTTGTTACCTGACTTCAAATTATATTATAAGGCTATAGTAACTAAATCAGCAGGGGGTACTGGTATGAAGGTAGACACACAGACCAATTGAACAGAATAGAGAACCAGTAATAAAACCATATAGCTATGACCAACTGATTTTTTTTTTTTTTTGAGATGGAGACTCACTCTGTCACCTGGGCTAGAGTGCCATGGCTTCAGCCTAGCTCACAGCAACCTCAAACACCTGGGCTCAAGCAATTCTGCTTCAGCCTCCCAAATAGCTGGGACTACAGGTGTGTGCCACCACGCCCGGCTAATTTTTCTATTTTTAGTAGAGATGGGGTCTCACTCTTGCTCAGGCTGGTCTCAAACTCCTGACCTCAAGTGATCCTCCCACCTTGGCCTCCCAGAGTGCTAGGATTACAGGCGTGAACCACCGCGCTGAGCCCAAGACCAACTGATTTTTGATAAAGCAGACAAAAACATACACTGGGGAAAGGATGCCCTATTCAGTGAATTGTGCTGGGAAAACTGGATAGCCACATGCAGAAGAATGAAAAACGACCCCTATCTCTTGCCATATACAAAAATGAACTCAATATGGATTAAAGACCCAAATGTAAGACCTGAAACCATAAAAATTCTGGGAGAAATCACAGGAAAAACTTCTACACATCGGCCTAGGCAAAGAATTTATGACTAAGGCCCCAAAAGCAAAAACAGCAACACCAAAAATAAAAAATGGTACTTAAATTTAAAACTTTCTGCACAGCAAAAGAAATAATCAATAGAGTAAATAGACAACCTATAGAATAGGAGAACATATTCCCAAACTATACATCCGACAAAGGACTAATATCCAAAATCTACAAAGAACTCAAACAAATCAGCAAGAAAAAAAACCCCATTAAAAAATGGGCAAAAGACATGAACAGAAGTTTTTCAAAAGTAGGTAGACAAATGGCCAACAAACATATGAAAAAATATTCAATATCACAAATCATCAGGGAAATGCAAATTCAAACTATAATGAGATACTACCTTACCTCTATCTGAATGGCCATAATTTAAAAATCAAAAAACAATATATGTTGATGTGGATACAGTGAAAAAGGAGGGCTTATACACTGTTGGTGGGACTGAAAATTAGTACAATCTCTATGGCAAACAATGTAGAGATTCCTTAAAGAACTAAAAATAGATCTACCATTTGATCCAGGAATCCCACTACTTAGAAAAAGAAGTCATTGTATCGAAAAAATACTTGCACCTGAATGTTTATCTCAGCACAGTTCATAATTGCAAGGATATGGAATCAACCAAATCAATCTCACTCATCAATTGACAAGTGGATAAGGAAAATGTGGTGTGTGTGTGTGTGTGTGTGTGTGTGTGTGTGTGTGTGTGTACACCATGTATCAGCCATAAAAAGGAATGAAATGATGTTATTTGCAGCAACTTGGATGGAACTGGAGAACATTATCCTAAGTGAAGTATCTCGGGAATGGAAAAGCAAACACCGCATGTTCTCACTAATAAGTGGGAACTAAACGATGGGTACACATGATCACAAAGTAGTATAAACTACATTGGAAACTAAGAAGAGGGGAGGGTGGGAGGAACATGAAGGATAAAAACATACTTATTGGATACAATGTACATTATTCTGGTGCTGGGCACACTAAAAGCCCTAGCGTCAGCATTATACAATTTATCTATATATCAAGAACACTTGTATCCACTAATATTTTGAAATAAAAATTATATTTTAGAAAAAAAAAAAGAAAAAGTTAGGAGCTGAGGGAGAGTCATAAACAGCCAACCAGCAGGGGTGTTTGCTGCACCATGAAATGGCGGAGTGGGAGGAGCATGTAGTGGAGGTGGTGGTAGATGGTTCTGCAGAACCCACAAAAGTGCCCCACGGGGAAAAGAGCAGACTTCCAGCCATTTGCCTTAGGGGCACTGGTGCCACATTACAGAGTCACTGGTCACACATGCATCTTTCTTCTTAATACATTTGATACATATTAAATGAAATTATATAATTTTAACACAGTACAACAGATAAAAGCAGGTTTAGAAACACACACAACTGACTCATGGTAAGTATACAGTTAAATCAGTGGGAGAACAGCTCAAGTGTTGTTATAGACAGAGGCAAAGACACTCATCAACATGGTTCACGGAGAGAAGAGACAGTATCTGATGAGTGCCTTAAATGGAGATCTGTGGATTTTGCCATTTCCTCTTTTGAACACCTACCTTTATAAGAATAAAGCCCACTGAGGGCAAGACATTTTTAAAAAGACAAACGTATAAATAAATACAGTAGGCCGGGCACAGTGGCTCACACCTGAAATCCTAGCTTTCTGGGAGGCCAACGTGGGAGGATTGCTGCAGCTCAGGGGTTCAACACCAGCCTGAGCACAGTGAGACCCCATCTCTAATTTAAAAAAATAAAAAATAAATATAGTAAAATACTAACACTTCAAAAAGGACTTAAGAGGCTGGGCACAGTCGGTCATGCCTGTAATCCTGGTACTCTGGGAGGCCGAGGCGGGAGGATCGCTCAAGGTTAGGAGTTCAAGACCAGCCTGAACAAGAGCGAGACCCTGTCTCTACTAAAAAAATAGAAAGAAATTATCTGAACAACTAAAAATATATAGAAAAAATAAGCCAGGCATGTGGTGCATGTCTGTAGTCCCAGCTACTCAGGAGGCTGAGACAGAAGGATTACTTGAGCCCAGGAGTTTGATATTGCTGTAAGCTAGGCTGACACCATGGCACTCTAGCCCAGGCAACAGAGCGAGATTCTGTCCCCAAAAAAAAAAAAAAAAAAGGACTTAAGAGATCATCCTAATATTAAAGTTGGGTATTAAGTGAATAACTCATTTATCTTCTGCTTTTGTATATTTGAAGTTTTCCATAATAAAAAAAAATTTTTTAATTATTATACAATAGTCACTAGAGTTAGTGACTTCTTTGAGAATTTGATGAAAGCTCTCGACTTTCTCCATAGAAAATTTAAACAGGCCTATTCATGAAAATCTTGCATATAGTTTTAAGGAATCCACAGAATCCTTGAAGGCATTCGTAGATCCCACGGGAATCCCTGTTTTCTGGCCCATCCTCTTTAGCTTACAAGTGAGGAGACTAAGTTCCAGGAAGTGAGACGATTTGCCTACGGTGATGATGGCCAGGAGCAGAGCCGCCCTGTGCGTCCTTCACAGCACATTTATGAATTCTTGGAAAGGAGGGGACATTCCGGGATGGAGCACAGTGCCATTAGGGAGCAAGCCCTACCCAGGCTATCAAGTGTCGTATCCATCTGATTCCCGATTGCCTCATTTCTGTAAATGAAGCCTCATTCACCCAGTCACGCAGGTGTGAAGGCCTGGACCTCCTTTCACCCGTTCCTCTTCTTCACCCTCCACATCCAACCAGTCACCAAATCCCGTGACTCCTGCTCTGTGGTCTCACCCCTGCCTTCCGTCCCTCCCCTCCTTGTGCTCTGCCTGTGCCATGGCCACTCCCTTCTAACTAGCCTCCTGTCGCGCTTGTCTCAGGCCTCGCCCAATCCACATAGACTCACCAGATTAATGTCTTGAAAGCACACCTCGTACCATGTTTCTGCCCTGCTCAAAAAGCTGCTTGTGACTCATTTCCCAAACGAGGCCACCGCCCAGAGCAAAGACACATCTAAGCCAGGCCCACACAGCTGGTCAATGGAGCCCTGGAATCCTGGAGGCCTAGGCCTCTGGTTTTAAATTTAATGCTGTTCAAGGGTAGACCCTAGATAGGCAGCATCAGACCCAACTGGACAGTTTGATGAACATGCAATTTCCTGGGACCCTTGCCTGGATGACTCAATCAGAATCCCCAGAGAATCTGTATTTGCAACAAGCTCTGAAGGTAATTCTAAGAATCAGTCAAGTTTGGGAATTACTTCTCTATGTAAATATATGCAGTATATAATACATAATCAATAAATCGATAAGAATCCATTAATAGGTTCTTATAATGGGTTCCTATTAATGGGTTTTTATTGATTTATTGTCTAACTGATTTAATGTCATATATTACATGACTTGGTTTAGACAATATTGCCACTTTGATATAGCTGTAGACATTGTTTCTCAAAATAGTCTGCAATGTGGCTGCGAACCCTGAAGACCAGAGTGAGACACCAGTGTTTCTGGTTTGAAAGGTTGCAACATGGACTATGACTGTTCAACCATATTTATTCTTCGTCCAGTTATATTTAGCAAGAAGATAAAGCTATAGCTAATGTTTCATCACCATCTCTGCAGAGCTGCCGAATCCACATCTGAATCATGAGCTTTGTTGCTTACTGCAATTCTCCGTGAATCAGTGCAAACATCCCTGAACCTCTTTCTGCCAAGGTTTTCATATGCCAGAGTCATCTTTCCCTTTCTCTAATGTCCAGACCCTTCAAAAGAGGGCAAGCTTGGAGCACATATGCCCATCCTACACAGACATTCACAGACGTTGAATTTCAGACCTAAAAAGTTCAAGGCTTCAGAGGAAGCGCACACATTCAGAAAGGCTAGGATAAGAGAAATGTGGGCAAACTAAAGAGAGTGGGTGTAAGTTAAAGCGTTGGATGTACACCGATGATCTGAGCTCTTTGGTCTCACTCTGCAAGCCAATGTCCCCAGAGACATTTGCACACTGTGAGCTGTCAATGTAGGCTGGTTGATCCCAGCTGAACTGAACAACCAGTTTCTGCAGATAACCCCTTGAAATCTCCTGGCCACAGCGAAGGTCCCGGCAACTTCCTTTTCCTACACCGAACCTTCCGTCCTCACTCCCGAAGACTAGGCTCTTTGCGAAATGAGTTGGGATCTAGAGGAGCCCAGCCTGCCAACAGGTCAGTTAAAATCAGTTCAACAATCAACTGCAAATAGCATGAGGGGACTTTGGGGGGTGATGGAAATGTTCTGTATCTTGATGTGGTTATACAACCACATCCATTTGTCAAAATTCATTGAACTGCACACTGAAAAAGAGTGATATTTGCGAATATAAATTTGCCTCCATAAAATTGACTTAAAATAATACATGAAATATAAACAATTGGATTGAGTGCTTAGAAGATTAAAAAATACTTACAAGGGATATAAAGAAGAACAAAATGAAGAATAATAAAAAATTATATTTTTTATTAGTGATTCATATCAATATCAGAAACAAATGCTAATCTGGAAATATATAATTATTACACTTATTTGTTTTCTTACTATCCTATTTATTGTCTGTCTTGCTCACTAAATCTTCAGCTCCATTAGGACAGGGACCACGTTCATTTTTTTCATGGAAATATCTTCCGTCTGTTGCTGTAGTTACACACTTCTAAAGGCAGAGTTCAACAAATATTGGATGGAACCATATGAAACTGCAGCTTTTGTAGATAAAAATTGCTTAAATATTGACAATTTCATATGGTTTATTCTAATGTTTGTTGAATAAATGAACTTTCTCAGATAAAATTTAGGGGGTCTCAAATGACAGATGTCTGGACACAACTCCATAAGGTATTGATTTGTAAAGAAGTCACAGAAACACATTCCCCTCAACATACTGTGTTTTGGTCCACTACCAATATTATAAATCCTGCCTTTGAACATTTCTCACTTGTTTCACCCAGAATTTTCATAGACCGGAAGAGAGCTCAAGAATTACTTTCCTATTATATTTATCATTACACCAGTGTCTTATATTACTAGAGTTTTAGAAGTTTATTACAACACAAATCTACTGTCTCTAATAGCAATATACATCCATTTTTCTCTCATTCTATCATGCCTGAAAATTGGAAACCTGGCCACCATGCTATATTTTCTATTGAATTTAGCAAGGAAGTATTTACCATCTATCATAAGCCAGGTGTGTGGTAGGGGCTTTTGGGTATATAAAGATGAATAAGGCACAATATCTACCCTCCAGGAGCTCACAGTAGGTAATGTTTGACACAAACTTATCTTTCCAGGCAGAAAGAGGAAGAAGGTGATAAGTTCTATAAATGAGTCACAGATTATTATAGGATATCCATTTGGGAGAAGACAGACTCTTATATCATAGACAATATGAAATCCATATCTATGAAAGATTGTGTGTGCGTGTGCTTTGAGCAAAAATGGAGAACATCTTTATAATTTATGTTCAGAGCAGGTCTTCCCAGGGAAGGTACTACAAAATCCAAAAACGTTATGTAGAAAAAATTGGCCGGGCACGGTGGCTCACGCCTGTAATCCTAGCACTCTGGGAGGCTGAGGCGGGTGGATCGCTTAAGGTCAGGAGTTCGAGATCAGCCTGAGCAAGAGCGAGACCCCGTCTCTACTAAAAATACAAAAGAAATTAATCGGACAACTAAAAATATATAGAAAAAATTAGCCGGGCATGGTGGCGCATGCCTGTAGTCTCAGCTACTCAGGAGGCTGAGGCAGTAGGATCACTCGAGCCCAGAAGTTTGAGGTTGCTGTGAGCTAGGCTGACACCATGGCATTCTAGTCCAGGCAACAGAGTGAGATGCCGTCTCAAAAAAAATAAAAAATAAAAAATAAACAATAACAAAAAACCATTAAGTAGAAAAAATTAACATAAAAATGTAAAACTTCCTTATAGTGAAAGACATCACAATGATGTTAAAAGACAAGTGAGAATTTTTAGATTCAGCAATTCCACTTCTAAGGACTCTATCCTACAAATGCACTACACAGATATAAAATGAAATATGTAAAAATTTATCCATCTCAGTGATGTTTGTAATTATAAAATAATTGTAAACAGTCCAAGTATCCAGCATGAAGTATGGTACATCCACACCCTAGAGTACAATGCAGCCAAAAAACAGAATGCAGAAGACCCTATGTACTATGCAGATATTGAGAATATATATTAAGTAAAATATTAAGGAACAAAACTGAGAACATTTTTTATTGTATGCTACATTTTATCTAAGAAAAGAAAGAAGAAGACTATACAGGCATTTTTCCTTATCTTATTTTTTTTGTTTGTTTTTTGGGTTTTTTTTGAGACAGAGTCTCACTGTGTTGCCTGGGCTAGAGTGCTGTGACATCAGCCTAGCTCACAGCAACCTCAAACTCCTGGGCTCAAGCGATCCTCCTGCCTCAGCCTCCCGAGTAGCTGGGACTACAGGTACGTGCCACCACACCTGGCTAATTTTTCTATTTTTAGTAGACACAGCGTCTCTCTTGCTCTTGCTCAAGCTGGTCTCCAACTCCTGACCTCAAGTGATCCTTCTGCCTTGGCGCCCCAGAGTGCTAGGATTACAGGGGTGAGCCACCATGCCTGGCTGATTTTTTTTCTTTTTTTTTTATTTCAACATATTATGGGGGTACAGATGTTTAGGTTATATATGTTGCCCTTATCCCCCTTGCCCCCCAAGTCCGAGCTTCAAGCATGTCCATCCCCTGGATGGTGCGCATCACACTCATTGCGTATGCATATACCCGTCCCCTCCTCCCTCCACCCCTTGCCCGACATCCAACAAATGTTATATGTGCACTTAAGTGTTGATCGGTTAATACCAATTTGATGGTGAGTACATGTGGTGCTTGTTTTTCCATTCTTGGGATACTTCAGTTAGTAGAATGGGTTCCAGCTCTATCCAGGAGAATACAAGAAATGCTATATCACCATGGTTTCTTATAGCTGAATAAGTACTCCCTGGTATACATACACCACATTTTATTAATCCACTCATGTATTGATGGACACTTGGGTTGTTTCCACATTTTAGCAATTGTGAATTGTGCTACTATGAACATTTGGGTGCAGGTGTCTTTTTATAGAATGTCTATTGTTCTTTTGGGTAGA
>CAUYSK010008331.1:0-28974 GCA_963575035.1 Avahi laniger
AGGAAGCAAATGCAGATGTTGAACATCAATACCAGCTGGATGCCAGCCTCAGACTGGACGAGCTCAGGCAAGGGGAGGTTTAATCAAGGAGCCATTGAATGCAGGAGTACTCTTGATTTGGCTACTGGCTTCTCCAATGGGTGTTTCTGATGTTTTTCAAACCAAGTCCCTAAGATTCTCACCATGAAGGCTTGGAGGACAAAGTGCTAGGTCCTTTTTCTTATAGGATCTTCTGAGTCTTGGATCTTGAGGTCTGATCACTGGGCCTCCCAACCATTTTCCCCCCTAGCATTCAGACTCGGCAGGGCAGCTACTATCAGAGACAGTCCATGTGTTGAAGCAACCACTAGCATACAAGTATTGATTCCCCTGGTTTGCACCTCACTGTTGGCCTAAGCTTGAGCAGGAAAATAGACTTACCAACAATAGACCGCATCTCTAAGTGCCACAGAATGTCCAAGGACAAGGGATGAGGGCAGTTACGAAAGTGGCTGCTTTTGAAGAGCAAATGTGAGGATAAGAATAAGGTTCCCTATTCTTAAATGTCAGCAAAGATGGTCTGCAGGTTAAATCGATTTGGCCTGTCACGTGTTTCTGTAGGTGGCAAGTACAATTGTATTTGTATATTTGTATTCTACGAATATCATGATGAAACACAGCCATGACCGTCTACTTATGTATTGTTTATGGCTGCTTTTTACTATAATGGCAGAGTGATGTGGTTTTGACCTTATGCCTACCATACTGAAAATCCTAAAATTCTCTCTGGCCTGGTAGAGAGAAAGTTTGCCAACCCTGCTGTTTCCTGTTGCAGCTGTCTTGAGTACCAGCAAAACCACCGACCTCAGCGGTGCAGCAGTCTGGGATTAACGTCTGTGGCCGTGGGTGGGGATGCTCGTATTTTATAGACAGGAGTGTTCTTGAAAATGGGCCGAGGAGCCCTTTGCTTTGGAGAGAGTGAAAACAGAAGAAAGACATTGTGTTTTGCCTTCAGGCAAGAGGAGCGGGCTGGAGGGCCCTAGGCTCCTCAGGTTGCGTTCCCATAAAGCGTTAATTGCTTGCATTAACCACTGCACCCTGCTCAAATCCACCTGAGGATAATGAAAGCTATATGAGTCCTTGAGAGAGGTGACTCAAAAAATTAGCTGCTGGTCTCATAAACAATTTGCATAGGTTCCTCCTGCGGAGACCCAAGACATAGGGGCTTACAGATTTCTGTCTCAGCCTCTCTGTGTGACTCAGTGAGGGCCAGGAGGAGGTTCATTCTCTTCCCACACAGTCAGCATTTGAGGGATTCCCCCCAAAAAGAGACAGCAGTATCCCCACCCCTTTTGTTATTTACCTGCTAACAAAATGCCCCAGATGATGTACCGAAGAATGGTTTTGTATTTCCTACAAAAATCACAAACTGTATTGTACTTCCTTTCCAAACACCTGTAACACAAAAGCAAAAAGGCAGCCAGAAGTAAATACCAAAAACATGAAATAAGCTGGCATGATAAGGCTAGATCAGGCTTTGCAAAGCAGGCAAGCAGGCAAATTCATGAAGCATGTGTCTTACAAAATAGAAATGGGAAACTCATTTCATCCTGGATTACAGTCAGCCATGACTTGGATCAACCCCCACTGAATCAGTGTGCCAAGCCCCGGGGGATTAGGGAGATACAGAAAACATGCTCCCGGGAAGGCAGCAGAGGGGATGGATCACCGAAGCAAATCACAGGAGGAGAGTGTTTCTGGTTAGATTATGAGAGCCTTTGTTAGCTTTAACTAACGCGTATTAAATGTTTACTGTTAAAAAAATTAAAAAGCCAAAGAACTGTCATCCCTCCTGGTTTCCCAAAGTTTGAGCACGTTGGAGGTTCCCTGTCTTACATTCTCATTCCCTTTATCCAAGACTGACAGACTTCACTGGGTGTGTATTAAATGAGAGGCAGGATTTTGTGGATTTGAGGGCTATTAACAAACGGGTTGTCACAGCTTTCTCAGAAAGTTCTGGAGTTGGTGAAATGTCTGTTTCTGTCCAGGGCTTTCTCTTTTTTTGGAGACAGAATCTCACTGTGTTGTCCCGGCTAGAGTGTAGTGGCGTCATCCTGGTTCACAGCAACCTCAGACTCCTGGGCTGAAGCAATCCTCCTGCCTCAGCCTCCTGTAGCTGGGCCTGCAGACATGCACCGCAAACACCCAGCTAATTTTTCTATTTTTAGTAGAGATGGGATTTGCTCTTTCTCAGGCTGGTGTCGAACTCCTGAGCTCAAGCAATCCTCCTGCCTTGGCCTCCCAGAGTGCTAGTATTACAGGTGTGAGTCACCGTGCCCAGCCCTGTTCAGGGCTTTGATACAGGTGGGTAGGTAGTGCATGAGTAATGGGTATGTCTCCTCAGGTTTCCTGGGGAGGATGGTGTCTAGTGGTCCCTTGGGAGTATGTTTGGAGAGCTCACAGGGCCATAGCAACAGGGACTCTCCTCTCCTTCTCTGGCATCTCCTTGTCCACAGGTAGGAGCCTCTTTCCTTGGAGGCCTCCCATTCTCCCACTTGAGATGGGGTGGGAGGAATTTACGCACACACTTGACCACTGCCACTTCCAGGCTACTGGATAGCATTTCTCAAATGACCATTTCTTACCCATATAGACGATTCCCAGTCTCCAGGACCTCAAAGGACTTGGGCCCTATCTGGGAGACCTAATCTCCCCTGGGTTAATGCCTCCACTTCCAACAGTCTTGCCTGTGTGTCTAGGACTCAGCCAACTCTCAGGCTTCAGGGCACAGCTCAAGTCCTACTAGAAAACTTTCTTGCATCTTTTCAGACAGACACGTTCCTCTGCTCTTTACTCTTACTGTCTTCTTTGATTGTGATTTGTCATAAACCCACTACTGACTGTAACATTCTGGAGAGTAGATGTCTGTGAGCCACAGCAGCACCAGGAGTCGGGCCCTGGATATGAGGGTGCTCAACGGGTATTCATCGATTTTGTAGATAAGCAAAATGGGAGTGCATACTGCTTATAGGAACAGCATTTTACAGCTGTGCGTTGGGACCCATTCATGGATTGTGAAGTCCACACATGATATCTACCATTAAAAAAGAAAAATGCATCAGAGGTTGTCACACCTAAGAATGATAGGCATCCTTTCATGAAACTTTCATTGCCATATATGTGTGTGAGTCTGTGCACTGACAATTAGAAACAGCCCTCCTGAAGACACTGGGTGCATACAAGCACAGTGAAGGCTGTTTCTCATGGTCTGATTGAGGAAAGGCCAATGATGCATTACTGAGTTGAAGATACAGTGCTAAAAAGTAGCAGCACAGGGTGACGTTTAGTAGGGTACATCCATCTACTGTAGGTTGACTCAGCAGATTCTTTCATGACAGGGAATGGGTGTAGTCCATTCTAGCAAATGTAACTCTGCATAAGGTAAAGTGGCTGGGAATAGACATCTTTGGTCATTTGGTTATCTAGGCTGAACCATTCCCAGCCTCCTGGTGGTGGTTTCGGTCCCATTAATATCACTGAAACCTGAGGACCTCTGAACACCCAAGAGAATTTCCCAGCGTCAGAGGCTCATAAAGTAAAATGAAGGGTGAAGCTTAGCACAGGCTCCTGACCATGGTATACATGTGACAGGCACTCCCAACCCCAGTTCTGACCAACAGCAGAGGTATCTTCTGACACATGAAAACAAAGTTCCTTAGAGACATAGGAATGTGAATAAAATTTAAATAGGAATTTAGAAAATGGGCAAATGCTGTAGCGTGATGGCAGAGCAGAGACAAGCCCGCACTAGGATCATGAGCTGAAACTGTAAGCTGGCTCTGTCGTCTCTAGCTGACGTGGGCAAGTCATGCCTCTGAGCTTCATTTTCCTGGTTCACAAAATAAAAAGATCTTGTCTCTCCTCCCTTACAGGGTTGTAAAGACTTGGAATACCTTTGGAATACTATAAGGTAGGAGCAACAGTTTGTTTGGGTTTAAAGTGGATTGGGTTTTGAGAAATCTATCGCTATTGATTGACATCAGGAAGATGAATTAACTATTTTTATATGGATTGGAGCAATTAGTTGATAATTTACACCTTTAATTAGAGAACTGTCATGGGTGAATTTAAATCCACACATTGGGTTCCTGGGACATCAGCAGTCTGAACCGACCACATTGATCATCCTAGAGCTCCATTAATTTTCCTGAAAATGGTGCTGTGTGGAGAGAGTGATTGGGAGTGGGTGGTGGTGACAATTTCTAATAAATCACAAGAGAGGTGAAAAATTAAGTGGGAATAAAACAAAGTGGTAAAACCAAATAGGAGGTCTGGGTGGTTATTTCCCTGGTTTAAAAACTGTACCCTTTTTCGTGCATCTCTTCGTCGTCCTCCACGTCATCTTTGTTTCTTGGAGAATCCTGCTCAATGGTAACCTGCTCTTCACCCTAGAAACCAAACATCGGAACAGAGATGGGATAATGAAAATCCTAGGCGTAACGGACCCCAATCTTCTTTGCTTAGAACTCTGGCAAAGAACTTTCAATAAGTCCCTTTAAATTATTATGCAGGAAGATGGCTCCTATTATCTACTGCACAGACATTTTCTTTTCTCCTATAATAACAAAAAAATCCAGGATCACATTTAATTCTCCCTTTCCTTCCAAAGGAGCAGTTGGTATTTTCTCCTTTTCTTAAGGGACAGGCTCATATTTGCGCTTTTTGCTCCTTTCTCCACTGTAATCATTCAACCCCAGCTCCGTTTTCCGCCAAGTGCTAAATGAAGTTAATAACAGAGGCTGCATAAATCTCCCTTAATACTCTGCCAGCCCTGTTTCCAAAGAATTGAGACCACAGCTGGATTTATTTTCCTGGCAGCCCAAGGCTTGGTCTGCGGATATGAATGCAAGCTCGGCACCTCCAAGAGCTGATAAACCTCCCCTTGGAACTAGGGTCCTTCTTTCAGTCAGGCTAAAGGGGAGTATTTCTCTTACTCAGCCAGCCCTTGCTCTCATTAATTGAGTGAACTATATCCCTGGGCTATTTTTTTCACGGACAACCTTTCTAGGTACAGTTTGACGTCTCAAATATCCATGGCCCGTAATCCCAGGATGCAGAGGATTTCCTACCTGTCTGTACTCTGTAATAACGTCTCAAACAATAGGTCTGGCTATTGTTACCAATGGCTGTGGAAGCCGGGCAGGAAGTATACACATGTGCAACAGTTTTGAGTGTGCTCTAAGACATATAATGACAAATCTCAGCTTTTGTTTTCTGTCATATCCAATGTGGCCTTTGATTCTCTTTAAAAAAAAATCATAGAAATAAATCATGAGCATGTTTCTGAGCTGAAAGGATCATCAAAAATCATATAGTCCTTCGATGTCAAGCTCCATTGTACTTCTGACCCAGATTACCTGCGTTTTCTGGGCTGGACCTCAGAAAGGAGGAAGGTGAGAGGGTAATTGGAAGAGAAACCAGCTGAGTCCAAGCTGCAGCTGCTGGGGACGGGGTAGAGAAGAGTTTTATTCATTTATTTACATCTAACATCGCCCAGTCTTGTGTACAGTTAATGTTTGGTAAATTTTTTATTTAAATGATCTTCACTATTATTTCCCTCCAGTGAAGGTACCCCACGTGACCTACTGTTATGAAGAATCTAACATTACTATTGTTTTCTTCTTTCATTTTTCAATCCTTTCTCATCTTTCAGAAACAACAACAGAACCTCCTCAGCCCCCACAGTCATGACATCTGCCCCTTCTCCTTCTGTTCACAGCCAGAGCACTGCAGAGAGTGGCTTCCCTTTTTTGTGGTCACTTCTCACATCCTGCTCACTTCTCAGCCCACTGTGACTGAGCTTCCACTGAATGGCTCCTGCCAAGGCCACCCGATGCCCGTTGTTGACAAATCCAGTAGCTACTCCTCGGTCTTCACATTCCTGTTTACCGTCATAAAATCTCTTAAAAATTTTGTCAAATGACTGAAAAATCCTTTTTTTAAAAAAAGAGCAGTTTCAGGTTCACAGCAAAATTGAGCTGAAAGTACAGAGATTCCTTGTGCATTCCTTCCCCTGCCCCTCTCCCCACAGCCTCGCCCACTGTGGATACTCTGCACCAGAGCAGTTCATTTGTTACAGCCGATGAACTCACACTGCCACACCATCACCACTGCGAGCCCACAGTTCGCATTAGGGGCCACTCTCGGCTGCGTGTTCTATGTGTTTGGGTGGATGCTTGATTACATGTGTCCCCCATTATGGCATCACGCACAATAGCTTTACTGCCCTAAAAATTTATCCCTGCTTCCTCCTGACCCTTGCTCCGTGGAGACCACTATCTCTTTACTATCTCCCTCGTTTTGCCTTTTCCAGAACGTCATATAGTTGAAATCATACAGTATGCAGCCGTTCTAGACTGGCTTCTTTCACTCGCTAATATGCACGTAAGGTTCCTCCATGTCTTTTCAAGGCTCGATGGTTCATTTCCGTTTAGTGCCGCAGATAATGCATTGTGTGGATGTAGCACAGTTTATTTATCTAGTCATCTCCTGAAGGACGTCGAGGTTGCTTCCAATCTTTGGCGATTGTGAATAAAACTGCTATAAACATCCCTGGGAAAGTTTGTATGTGAACCTAAGCACTGTTTTCTTTTTTGTTTGAAGGATATTTAGTAACATGATCATTTTCTAACAATGTATTAAGTGAAATGAATAATTACCTAATATTGTAATTTAGGTAGTGTGATCCCAGTATAGATGACACTTGCATGTGGCCGTATGTTTGCATAAAGGATAAAGGTCTAAGATGTTAGGCACTGATTTTTTTTTTCTTGAATTACAAGCCTTTTCTTTTGTCTCCCAAATTTCCAATACTTTTTCAAATTTCCTACTTTAAAAAAATTATTCTTTTATCATGAGAAAATTCCCCACAAAATGATACATTAGTGGGAACCCAGAATTACTTTTTAAAGGACGATCTACATGGGTCATTTTTTCTTACCTTTGTAGTAGCAGAAAGCTCTTTTTAATTAAAATCCTACGCAGAATTCAATATAAGTGAAATAAAACAGAGTTCCTCAGACTGGTGTAAATTTAGGTGCCACTAAGAAACCCCAGGACATTATGGACAAAGTTTTAGAACCGTGTTAGAGTCTTCCTCTATCCGCCTCATCTAGAATTTTTTTTTTAACACCTGTGCTTTTTGCCCTTGGAATGGGGCTTGGAATCTGAAATTGTCAAAGCCTGGATACTCCTCCCATCAGGGAACTCTGAGGACAGGTGTATAAAAATAAAATCTCTTTGTTTGGTCACGAGTGTTTTCTTCCGACTCTGACTTACACACTGTGATCACCATTTAATTCGTTCCTCTGAGTGCCGCCTGGGTAACACGCTTTCTGTCCCCACCGTCGTCAGGGACCTGTTGTGCAGCGGTTACCATGGCGCTAGAGTCACACAACCACCGTCCAGCCATACCTGCTTGGGGTTTCCGTGCTCCCCGCTTTGCATGGCTCTGTTCCTAATCAAGTTGTTATTTTCTGACGTGTGCCGGTTTTTAAGACAATCTTCTTCATCCTAAGAAAAAAGTACAGATTGCAAAAGAAAAATGTCAGCGCCAAGAAACAAATGTTCTTCAATGAGTAATACCAAGAAGAGTTTTGAGGGATGAGACAAGCAAAGATTAGGTGTTCAGATGAGGCATCTGATCCAAGAAACAGCCGGTGAACCTCGGGCTCATAAAGAAACAGCTCGGTTTTGCTTTGTTCTGCTCTGAGCGAAAGGATGGCTGTGGTCCAACTTGGGGGAGAGAGTGAGGTGGACAATCGCCCTCGTCTAGGCCAGACAACTTTAATAAGCTGAGTAGGGACGAGGGGGCAGGTTTCCACTCTCCTTTCTATCACATCACACAGGTTTTCAACTTAAAAAGTGAAATAAAGTGTAGTAAACCATAGGTTGGATAATTTTATTCCTAGATGTTGGATTTATGAGATGTTGAAATGTGCTTTGTTTGGTTTAGATCAATCTCTGGTAGTAATGAGCATAAGAAAAATGCCTTCTGGTGAAGCCGTCTTGCTTTTACTTTAAGGAACTGAGTAAGGTTTCCTCTTGGAGGGCTGTCCTGACCTCAGCTGCTGTTTCCAGAAGTGATGAACACCTGGTTTGCTTCTCTTTTATCTCTTTTGGGGTGTCTTTTTCCCCTCTCATCCCAACTTGCCTTTTTCTTGGTTAAGTCAATTGAAAAATGGTGTCAGAAATGCCCCCTGCGAGCCCGAGGGCTTTGACCTCATCTTTGAATAAAGACCAAATGTATGACTTTGATTTTAACTTCAGGTCTCTGACAGGCCCAAGAGTTTGGCAAATACTACAATCCCAACTTACATTGCATTTTCTACTTATTGAAAAACAAGAGCGAATAAACATGAACAACGTCTGACAGCACACACATGATTTATGCAAATAAGTATTGTTGCCATACTTCCTTCTGTGTTACAGTAGTTTGTATCTTACTTTAGCATGGTTCCTTGCACACAGCAGCGGTTCCTCACATGTATCAATTACGTGAGTTAATGAACCACCGTGATTTTAATGTTGCATTAGCACAGCAACATAGTACCTCTGGGTACTTGGTATGAAAGAAAATACAGCATGGAAGGAAAACATATACGTATAGACATATTTTAAAGTTAAAAACAAAACCCAGCATGAGCTGATGGAATAACAGGACGTAGGTGACTGGGGGTGCTTAGTCCTTAGGGCTAATCACATCTGTGACACTAATTACATGTGTAACACTGAGCAGGTCACGTCATCCCAAGCCTCAGCCCCCCATGCGTCCAACACACTTTCAGTTTGGTGTCTCCGGATCCCTCCAAGGTCCTGACATTTGCTGGTTCCATTAGGAGCTTCAGCTTCGTGATGCTGATCATCCCTGCCACCTAGTGGCAGGATCTGAGACTTACTTGTGGAACACAGGATGGCTCCTGCCTTTTTAAAGTTACTAACAGCAGCGGAAGGGTGTGTGTGTGTTTTAGGGGGGTAATGTGGGTGCTTTTTAAAAGTGACAACAAAGATGGAGACAGGAGAATTGATTAATACCAGGAGTCTGAAGTTGCCGTGAGCTATGATGTCGCCTCACACACTCTAGCCCAGGCAACAGAATGACACCTCTCCAAAAAAAAAAAAAAAAAAGTGACAAAAGCACCTCAGCATGTATTTTTCTCTGCCTGATGAGATTATTGTGGCACCGGCAGAGTGTACGCCTTGGCCTTTTAGTGTTTTCAGGAAGAACAATGTCACCCACTTGAGGATTTGCAGCAGAATTATTGGGGCTATTGTAGGCGTTGATTAGTACCTGGAAATTGACTGTTGAGACAACTGTTTTTCTGCTTCTTTTCAAATTACAGTCATGGGGCTGCCACACGGGCCCCAGATGACGTCGTAGCCCATTGTTTCTTCTTATCTATTTAGCAATTCAGATTACTAGTTACCTGTGCATGCCTAACATCCTACAACCACGACTGTTCTCAAGGCTTCCCTATCCCTCTACTGGACGGGGAAGAGGGCCGAGGGAGTTGCGTGAGAGTGTTTCGAGGCAGTTTTCACGTGCCACTTTCAATTTCTCCAGTTAGCTATCGTTCTTAGGTGTGCAGAAGGGCGGTGACTCTGGATTGAGCCCACTTTGAGGGGCAGATCCTGGCAGCTAGGAGCACATTGTGCCAGGGGTTTGTTTCCTACCATCTCTTTGATCCTGCACTTTCTGATTCTCCAGTGAGGACAGATCCACAGTGGCCATTACCGGGAGGCACAGATGGAGAGAGGCCTTTCTATTTTCTCCCTTTTGTTCTAAGCCTTGTTAACTTTGAGAACACTGGAAATTACTCAAATTACTCCCCTCTCCCTCATTTGTGGCATCCCCTTTCAAAGAGTTTTAGCTGACACAGGGCCATCTAGAAAAAAGCCTACATTTCCAAGCTTCCTAGATTCTTGCCAATGAAATGCCAGTAGCAGGAGTCCTCTGGGAGGCAGCCCAGGGAATGTTCCTTAAGGAAGCTGGCAGGTGCTCCTGGTCCCTTTGGTCCTTTCCTGTCTTGCTGCTTGGTGTGCGGATAGCTCCATGTGGGCCAGAACACGAGGCCCACATCCCAGTGATGTCAGAGTGGGGGTTCAGGAGGAACTCGGGTCCCTGCAACCTGTGGGCAGCACAGCACACTTTCACCGGCTCTGCACTGCCCCTACCCACCCCCAGACTTTTATCTGGATGAAATTAACTTCTCGTGTAGTTGTGGCCAGTGGTTAAGGCCATGAACTAGAAATTAACTTCTCCCTGTTGCTTTTGGTATTTCCTTTTATTTTGCTCTGAGTGATACAGTAGTTAGCAGACAGGAGATATTTGCCTTAAACCCTTTACAAAGTTTTGCATTTGTTTGGTCCTCATAAGAGGCTGTGAAGTGGGTGTTGTGATCCCCATTTCCACAGATGAGGAAACTGAGGCAAAGACAGGCAAATCACTGGACTTGGGCTACACAGCCAGAAATGGCTGGGTGGGACCTCAACCCGGCCTGCCCATGCCCAGTCCGTACTGTGCCTGCAGAGCTTGACGCCTTGGACCTTGCACAGATGGAAAGAAGTACTAGTCTACCCGCCAGTTTAACTCCTCCTGGTTCCCTTTCAATTTAGAGGCCCGATCTGAACCCTAGGTAATAAAGGACAAGAGTAGAAATGATAGAAGTGTTGAAAGTCCCAGAGGTGCTTGTGGCTGCTTTTAAACCACATTTAGGCTCTGGTGGTCCTTTCTCAGCCCAGAATAGTGGCCTTCCCCCCCCTGCACACTGGTTTTTTTTTTTTTTTTTTGAGACAGAGTCTCACTTTGTTGCCCTGGCTAGAGTGAGTGCCATGGCGTCAGCCTACCTCACAGCAACCTCACACTCCTGGGCTCAAGCGATCCTTCTGCCTCAGCCTCCCAAGTAGCTGGGACTACAGACAAGGGCCACCATGCCCGGCTAATTTTTTCTATATATTTTTAGTTGTCCAATTAATTTCTTTCTATTTTTGATAGAGACGGGGTCTCGCTCTTGCTCAGGTTGGTCTCGAACTCCTGAGCTCAAACAATCCGCCTGACTCGGCCTCCCAGAGAGCTAGGATTACAGGCGTGAGCCACTGCGCCTGGCCTGCACACTGGTTTTAAATGGTCTCTATCTTTCTAAATACGTAAGTGGGCACTCCTGCCTTTGTGGACATGTCCAGTCTTCACGGCCTGTGTGACATTCTTCAGCCTCTCCCTACTGTGCTCTGATTGCACAGCCTGGATTCCCTTTCTCAGTTCTTGTGGCTGTGGTTTCCCTGCCGCAGACTGGCGGTGACAGTGCCAGGGAGCCTTTCTTCTCCACAGCGTTTGATCTGAACATACGAGGGGCTTTGCGGAGGAGGCACAGCTGGGCTCAAGGCCCGAGGTAAGGACAGAAACCTCAAGCACCCAGGAGACGTTCGTCCTGACCTTTGGCAGGATGCAGGTGTGCTCAGTGGTCCAATGGGATGTGACGAAGACTCCCTGGGGAGTCATTTTTAAGATTCTGGAGCCTGACACATTACAGAGAGTTCTGTGAAGTGTTTGATAATATACTTCAAATGGAAGGTGTTACACTATCAGATCAGCTTTAGATTGGTGACCAAAGTTGCTTATTTTATTTTACTATCTATCTATCTATGTACTCTATCTGATTAATTTCACATCTCTGTACACCTTTGAAACAATTCGCCTAGAAGCAGTCAATATGGTGCATTCTGAGAAGTAGCGATGCCTGCAATATTGCTGTGAATGTCAGGCTCCCAATGCCTAGGACAAAAACGGGACTATGATATCAGTGGAATTTAGAACTGTGCACATCTGTAAATCTGTGTTTTACCCACTGGACTCTAAGCAGCTGGGTACTCTTTCCCCTGTTCTCTGCTGAATACCATGTGCACGGCCCAGTGCCGGACACAGAGGTGTTCAATAGCTGTTTTTGAATGAATGGAAAAGATATTCCCAGAGGCTGCTGAGCTTTATAGCGTCTCCTCAATTGAGCAGAAACCAAATGGTAGGGGACTACTTTCTCTCCTGCAAGAAGGTTCCTTGATTTCTAATATTCTAAGACTCAGTTGTACAACCAAAGGTGTCAGAAATACATCTGCAATTTCTATAGTTCTTCCGAGCTTCTTCCAGTGATCTAGCCTTTCTGTATCCATTTCTCTGAACATGGAATGGGACTAGAACAGAGCAACTGCCTCAAAAGATAAATAGATCACAGGAAGTGGACTCAACGTAACCTTAGGACCAGTTTTTTGGGAATACTGATAGTTATTGATAAATATTAATTGGGGTTGCATTTGTGATTACAAGCTTAGGTTCCGTGATCAAACCTGGGTTCAAATCCAGGCTGAATTTTGAGGGCTTATACCCCATCATGAGGGAATGGAAGTGGTACCTACCTAGCAGGGTTAGGTGGCTCAGTCCAGTGTACACCTAGCCACGTGCTCATTGACTATACTGTTAATTTTATGCTTTAGTTTTCTTCCCACTTGCTTGTTCTGGGTTATTTATAGTCTCTTTGTCCTCTATATTTGAAATTTGCCTTGTCAAAGTCAACATCTGTTTGGTGAATCTGATCTCTCCAAATTGTTTGGGATCATTCTCTCACCCTCCTATTTTTTGCTTTTATAATCTACCAATGTCAAATGTTTTAAGGGCATTTCTCTATAAAATTATCTTCTGATTGCCTGGGCTTTGCCCAGGAACAATTGCATTTTCAGACTGTATCTGGAAGCCTTTGTTCCTTCCTACTGTTCTTGACCCACTAGGCTGGTGGTAACCTCTGGCTCAAGTCTTGGGTTTGTGTAATCATTAATGTGAGTTAATGGCCACTGGCTAGACCATTGCCTTGAGAGGTTCCCATTTTTCCTGCCTCCCAGTAAGGAGCTGCAGTACCTGTGGGAAGAGACCCCCATGGTCAGCCTGGGGCTTGCTGCCACACTTCCCTGGCATGATTATTTGTGATCTCCTAGTGCTGTGGGATCTTTGGACTGGGCGCAAGGAGTCAGGCCCCTGCATGTTGTTGCCGTGAGTGGCAGTAACGCTAGCCACACGTATGGCTTCAGAACGCTGCTAACATCCCCTCTCCTCTTGTGAGCTTTGTGAACCCGGTGGGGACCGGGGCAGAGGAAACCCCTACAAATGGGAATATCAGGAAAAGGGGAAAGAGGCAGAGTGTTGTTCCCAAAGGAGAAAAATTAAAGGAAGGTTTACAATCATATTTTTAAGAGAGTTTAAACATACGAGTACTCACAGAATATGGTTTCTATGAACTTTCTTCAAGAAACTGCTAGAGGAAGAAGCTGCATGAAGGATAAGTGGAGAAATTATGATAAAAGGAGTGATAGTATGTTTTGAAGGTATTTGATGAATTAAAATCTAAAAACTCCAGGGATTATGGTTCCAGAACAAATTGTAAACATTGTAACTTCTAGCAATGTAGAGCAAACATCATCAGAGTGCCACTGAGGGGTAAGAGAAAGGAGGTAGAGGCAGGGCAGGTGGTCAATTTCCTGTTCAGTTCGTGCTGGGCCCTCCTCCCCCTGCAGTGGTTATTACTGAGTGAAATCTGTCTTCATCGCTGTAGCCTGTGTTTGGCTTTGTTTATCTTTGACACTAATCATAGCTGGGGATTTCTGAGTTAAATTTCTCCAAATTCATTGAAGTATACTTTTTATTTCTTTTGCATATACAGGATTTCCAGAGCCGGGGGCTAGTTAAATGCATAAATGCAGCTTCGTCTGCTCCACGACATCACCACCCTTTGTGCTGCCGGTTACCAGGTTACCTTTCACTGTTATTGCAGCTTCTGATATTTGCGTTTGTTACTGTGTAATTATTTCAATCTGGTTCTAATTTCCTGTTATTGTTCTTTGCATTTTTCTGGCTCAGGCTGGTTTGTTTGAATGGGAGAAGACACTCCCGTAAGAACTTCCTATATACTTAGGAGGAAGAAGACCAGAGAAGTCTGAAGTCACCCACGGAGAAGCGGGTTCCGAGAGCAATAATGTGACACCACCTTCACTCTCGCCTGCCAGCCCCAGCACGCTGTGCATCTCTCAAACGCGGTGTTACTTAGCCCTCCCTCCCTGATTCTCTAATGTTTGCAGCTTTATCAATTTTTTATTGCCTCGAAGCCGAGAATTCATAGGTAAGTGTTTCTCCTCCACAAAAGGCAGCCTTCTATCGGTACTTACTGCTTCTGTTTTCTTGCCTTACATGTATTCACTCTTCAGCCCATTCCAATCTAGCTTCCGCTCCTGCCATTCCATGGAAATCACTCTTGTCAAAGTCAAGTTTTCTATCCCCTAAATTCATTTTTTAAATTTTTAAAAAAATTTTATTTTATTTTTGTGGAGACCAGGTCTTGCTATATTGCCCAGGGTGGTCTCAAGCTCCTGGCCTCATGTGATTCTCTTGCCTCGGCTCCCACGTGCTTGGATTACATGCGTGAGCCACCGCACCTGGCCTGAATTCAGTTTTTAAAATGCACAGTGTACCACTCCTTTAAAATGCTCCCGTCCCCACTTCTGTAATTTTTATTACTTTGCTGGTTTCCTCCCACGACCTGTATGTACTGTGCCTTCTCTCTTTCCTGTGCCATTCCAGCCTTTTCTACTCAACTCTGAATGTTACATACACGTCCTCAGGACTCTGTCCTAGAAATGCTCATTCAGTCCTCCAACAAGTGTTTCTTGTGCACTTATTATGGGGCTGGACATTCTGCTGATGCTGGGAATTGCGTATATGGTCTCCGTTCTCAGGGAGTTTAGATGAAAAGTTGTCAACCGTGAATTGTACAATTGATTAATGATAATCATGAGAAGCACTACTAAAAAGTTCAAGATGCCACTTCTATTTCTGCAGGCTAATTGGAATGACTGAGACTGTTTCTTAAATTCCAAAGATGTGACCTGTTCAGTTAGGGGCAGCTAGAAATGCTCACTAGCTAAACACTTTCCAAGTAAGAAAAAAGATAAACAAACAAGGATATAATCCCTTTGAATCTATCAATTGAAACTAAGATTCTTCTTTCTTACTCTCATTTCCTTCTTTGTTTTTTTTTTTTTGAGAGACAGTCTTGCTCTGTTGCCCCAGGTAGAGTGCAGTGGCCTGATCATAGCTCACTGTAGCCTCAAACTCCTGGGCTCAAGTGATTCTCCTGCCTCAGCCTCCTGAGTAGCTGGGACTACAGGCGCGCACCACCACACCCAGCTGATTTTTCTATTTTTTGTAGAGTTGGGGTCTCACTCTTGCTCAGGCTGGTCTTGGACTCCTGAGCTCAAGCAATCCTCCCAGAGTGCTGGGATTACAGGCGTGAGCCACTGCACCCAGACACAATTTGTTTTTGATATAGGCAACTCCCCACTCTGTTTGAAGGGATCAAAATTCAGACTGCAAGGTGATTGATTATAGGCTGTTTTTTGTTTATAAAAATACTTTCACCATGGGCACAGCAGGCCAATGATGGGAAGTCTTTTTTTCTATAGGGCCCCCGATACTCAAAGTTTGTGAGGTTAAGAAACATTATATGCTGTATAATATTTATAGCATGAAAAAAGATATGGAGACTATAACATCTGTCTGTGAAACAATTTGGTCAGATAGGTCCCAAAACGATTTATTTCTTAAAATAGGAAAAGGGAACATGACTTCACTTCTTTATTAAAGTCTGTCATTATAATAAGATAGAATAAGAAGGAAAAGAGAGGGAGAGATAAAGGTTGTGTCAAGAGACACTGGAGATCACTAGTGATAGCTTCATCTTGGAGCACCTTACATAGCCCTTAAGCTATTCAAAATCGTGTTTTGCTTTTGTAGTCATTGGCTTATACAGCAGGTATCACTACCTGGGATCTTCCTCCACATTCAATAAAATTGACCTCTAATCTACTTTTGGGAAAAAATTACTTTTTGGTGATTTCTAAAATCACCTTAGCCATTATGCTTTTCTTTCCAAAAAGTACTGATTAAACAAATGTAAATTACCATATTAGAAACACATAGAATAAATTTACAGTATATAAAGCATTTCTTAAAAAATGCATTTGACTAAATGAGAAATGGCTCAGAATGACCCAAAATATTTGAAAAATAACTTTAGAAAGTCTTTTGATGAGACAAGACATTGAGAGCCAACCTTTCCCGAGCCGGCAGGGACCTAAAGGATTTGAAGTTGTACATTTTGCCCACATGATGACAATTCAAAGCTGCATGTTGGCAATTTGCATCCTTGCAGCCTCTTACAACAACGGATTCCAGTATTTACTCTAAAAAGAGGCAGATTTTGGCCAGGCACCGTGGTTCTCCCCTGTAATCCCTGCACTTTGGGAGGCAGAGGCAGGAGGATCCCTTGAGGCCAGGAGTTGTAGATCAGCCTGGCCAGTATATGGAGACCCCCACCTCTACAAAAAATATATAAAAATATAAACAAAAGGAAAAAAAAGAAAAGAAGGCTGGATGTGGGGTGGCTCATGCCTATAATCCTAGCACTCGGGGAGGCTGAGGTGGGAGGATTTCTCAAGGTCAGGAGTTTAAGACCAGCTTGAGCAAGAGTGAGACCCCCATCTTTACTAAAAATAGAAAGAAATTATCTGGACAACTAAAAATATATAGAAAAAATTAACCGGGCATGGTGGTGCATGTCTATAGTCCCAGCTACTCAGGAGGCTGAGGCAGGAAGATTGCTTGAGCCCAGGAGTTTGAGGTTGCTGTGAGCCAGGCTGACGCCATGGCACCCTAGCCAGACTCTGTCTCAAAAAAAAAAAAAGAAAAGAAAAGAAAAAATATAAACAGCATCTCCAATTAAATGGTTTGATTAATAACCGATATTTGAGCATTTGTTAGGCACCAGTGCTTTACGTTCCTTTCCTAATAGTCCTATGATGCACGGTATTAGGAGACCCAGTTTCCGATGAAGAAACAGGTACAGAGAAATTAGGTATGTTGCCTAAATGGTGGGCCTGGCAAATCCAGGCAGTCTGACTCTGAACCCCAACTCTTCACTTGAATAGCTTGTTTTGTCCTTGTCATGGTTCACTATGGGATTTTTAGCCTTCTTATCGGTGACCCTCCCCTGACATTCCCCACCCCCAGCCCCAGTCTGCCTTTTCTCAGAAACTCGTCACCTTCCTCCTTCGCCAGAGGCCATTTATCTCCAGCCAAGGTCCAGGCCACACACAGTACAGTCCGTACTTGGAGCACCACAGGCTGCCCCTGCTACCCGCTCCCATGCTTTCTAAATTCTTCCTTCTCTACTTCTTTCTTCCTCTTCTCTGACTTTACACTCTGCAGGGGAACAGGGAAGAGATGGTGTGAGCCAACAGGAAGCCTAACATTTGCTGGCTCCTAGAAATGTCTCTGCGAGCAGCTTTGTCTGTCTCCTCCTGCGGGACAGGACGTACCATGCAAGTGGGCCTGTGCTCCCTCTTGCTCGACCTGTTTGGGTCCAGCCTCCGATTAAGCAATTTTTCTTTCACATCTCCTCAGCTGCACAAATTAGACCTGTCCTCTCTAACCAACTTCTTCCTTGCAGTTGTTTCTGAACCAATCGAGTCTGGTATATGAGGAACTCGGGGCTCAGTCACTGAAATTAGAAAAATTAAAAAAATTTGAAAAGCTAAAGAAGCTGTAAAGTGACACAATTCAAAGGGAGGGACACTGACAGGGAAGGAGGACACGTCAGCGGGCAGCCGCACAACTCCATGGACTGTGCTACTGGGAACGCTGGCACTCTCCCGAAGACGGGCTGGTCAGGAGAGCAAGGCCACTGGACTGTCCACGGAGAGCAGCTTTGCCTGTCTCGACGCCTTTCGAACTATGGCTGACACTTCCCCATGGGGAAAAGCACCTCGCCTCACATTAATGGGACTCTTAATGACCATGCTTCATGGAGCAATTTATATCATTACTTTAGTTACAACCCCTTATAATGTGGCTGGCTAGTTTATTTTGGAATGTTCCTGAGTCCACAGACTTTATAAATTTAGGGGGTTTTGTTTGTTTGTTTGTTTTGGAGACAGAGTCTTTCTCTGTCACCCTGGCTAGAGTGCAGTGGCACAATCATAGCTCACTGTAACCTCAAACTCCTGGGCTCAAGCGATCCTCCTGCCTTAGCCTCCCGAGTACCTGGAACTACAAGCCCACACCACCATGCTGGCTGATTTTTCTATTTTTTGTAGAGACGGGGTCTTGGTCTTGCTCAGGCTGGTTTCAAAGTCCTGAGCTCAAGTGATCCTCCTGCCTCAGTCTCTCAGAGTGCTAGGATTACAGGTATGAGCCACTGGGTCTGGCTGACAAATTTAGTTCTAAATCTACTTTATCACTGCTTTTGGATTCTTGGGACCAAGATTTTGCCACTAGCAAAAGCCTTGAGATAAATCAGGAGGACTGGTCTCTACTCCTGTCTGCCTCTTTCCCACCCTGTCAGTCTCCTGGCTCATGCCTCTCCCGCCTTCCATTTGGGGCCCTGATTTCCCCACATAATGTAACATGGGAAAACCAGTGCTTGACATGGTAGCTTGGGGAGCTATGTCCTTTGTGCCCTACTGAGTATTTTCCTTTCACGTAGCACAGCTGTTGCTCAATATACTTTGTTGAATGAATGAATGAAAGAATAAAAGCGTATAAAATGTTCACTTGGAACATTTGGAAAATGGAGTGACTCCCTGACCCCCAAACTAGGTGAGGTCACCTTCTTACGCCATGAATAGTACTTTTCACGGACAGTATTGAGCTTGTTTACCATCATTTAACTAATTTCAACCAAACAGTAGCTTTCTGTCTCCAGTTCCCAGCACAATGCCTGGCACAAGGTCAGAGATCAATACATTTTTGTGGAATCAAATGTCACACTTATGTCAAAGAGTTTTGCCTCACAGAGGAAAAGAAAACAAAAACAAAGTTTTGAATTTGCAGAGCCAGGATTCCGGAAGGAGGATCGAGAAAGACTTCAGGGACATTTCCCCGCTTCCTGACTCAACCATTCCCAGTAATCACCTACTTTGTTCCTGAACACCCACAGGAGGCTCCTTAACCAGGTGACTCATGTGGCTTTCCTAAGAAATCCCTATCTTTATTTACTTCCAAATAACACGAGATGTGCATACTATCCTTCTTTTTCTTTTCTTTTCTTTCTTTTTTTTTAAATGTCCTTTTAAAGGAAAAGAGAAGAATTAGTCATACCAAGGCTGTAAGGGGCTTCTGGGTCAAACACCTAGCCCAGGTATGGAGTGGAATTAGATGCTACCAACCATCCAGAATCATAGCTTTGAGTGAAAATTGTGCCGTACCCTGTCTGCGTTATCTACAGTTTGAAGACGGAGTTCCAAACTTCTGTGGAATAGACACTTGGAGTCTGCCTAAATCTGCAATCTGAAGACAGAGTCCAAACTTCTGTGGAACAACAGAGGCTCAGGCTTCATGCTCACAATAACTCTCTTCTACATAAAATTGCAGATACTCTCACCTTTGATTTTTTTTCAGTTTGACAAATAATAATAGTTCAGCTAGCATCCCTGGCCCGGCTTCTCCATTCAACATCAATAGTGCCTGGACAAGAGGCGTCAGCAGGGGAGATCACCCTCACTTTAAATTAAGGAACTGTGGAGTGTAGGTTTCATCACTATTTATGCCATGAACACAACTTTTCACAGACAGTATTGTGCTAGTTTGTCGTCGTTTAACTAATTTTAATCAAACAGTAGCTTTCTGTTTCCAGCTCGTAACATAATGCCTGGCACAAGGTCAGAGCTGAATAAATTTTTGGGGAATCAATAAATGTCACACTAAGTCAAAAGAGTTTTGCCTCACAGAGGAAAAGAAAACAAAAACAAAGGTTTTGAATTTGTTCAAAAAATGAAAGTACAACCTGGGAACCAGTCTTGGTTCTATCCTAATTGAAATAAGAGCATTTTTCTGAAAACCTCTGCAGTCTACCTCTGAAGGTCGGGGCTGTGCTTGCAGGACACGATGCCTTGTGAGCCCGCTGAAGCTGATGGCCCCATGGCTGATCAGGGGTTTCCCAATCATTACTGACAAGAGATGGGTAACAACCCCAATCTTACTCTGTATTCAGCCGAAACACAGAGCCTCAAAGGAAGCCTCTTAAAATCAGCAGGACATCTCTCTTGGTACATTCATAACAGAAACAATAGAATTCGTTCTCCTTCTTTCCTTGTTCTGTGACCATTAGATGCCTAAATTCTTTCCCCAGTTTTGGCAAAAGGCGACACTAATGGCCGTGAGCCTCAGAACTTCAGCCCCTGCCCTACTCCTACGCATTCTAGCCTGGAGATGTGGCTGATACTATTCAACACACTGACAACTGTCAAAATTACTTTCTTAGTACTTTGAAAGAAAACCAAAGGCTTGTAGCAATACAGAGAGTGTTTTTCAAGTTAAATCACTGAATCTTAGAACATGAAGCTTTATGGTATCTTAAATTTCCCTAGTTTTAGTCCCCTGTTACCAGACTCATGAAAGCCTTAACAACCCCCAATCACAATGAATACTAGCAACTTATAGCCTATGGCAAGAGCAAAATGGGGTGGAGCTCCCCTCAAAGTGCAATTCCCAGAAAACTGCAATTACTTGATCTTAGAAAATCTTCCTTGTCTTTATTTGATCTGACTCAGAGCTTACTCAGTACTGTTTCCCTGGGGGAAATTGTTTAGCATAGGCAGCTGCTGAGGTGGCAGTAACAGTTGGGGAAAACAAGCTAAGGTTAAGAATTAAATTGGTAAACTAGAAACTATCCATCTAACACAAAAGAAGAAGTAATGAAGGGAAAAAAACATAATATTATATGTTATATGTGTGTGTGAGAGTATGTATTTAATATATATGTCTACATATACACACAAAATAACAGATGCAAATCCTACCTTATCAGTAATTACATTAACTATAAATGGATTAGATCCTTCAATTTCAGTTAAAAGGCAGACATTGGCAGAATGGAAAATAAAACATGATCCAACTATATACTGTCTACACGAGAAAACTTTAGATTTAAAGACCTAAATAGGTTGAAAGAAAAGAATGGTAAATATATGCCATGAAAAGAATGAGAGTGGCTATAATGTCAGATGAAATAGATTTTAAGACAAAATTTGTTTCTAGAGACAAAGGACATGTTATAATGGTAAAAGAGTCAATCCATCAAAAAGCTAATATTTGTAAACATATGTGTAACTAATAAAAGAGCTCTAAAATATATGAAGCAAAAAATGGTAGAATTAAGGGAGAAATAGACATTTCAACATTAGCTGGCTATTTCAATACTCCACCATCAATAATGTATAGAACTAGAGAGATGATCAGTAAGAAAACAGAGAAATTGAACAATGCTATCAACCAACTAGACCTTACAGATTTATATAGAACACTCCACCAACAACAGTAAAATACATATAGATTCTTCTCAAGTGCCCAGGATATACCATATGTTAGGCCAAAACAAATCTCAATAAATTTAAAAAGTTTGAAATCATACAATGTATCTTCTGTTATCACAATGGAAAAAATGAGAAATGAATAACAGAAGGAAATTCTGGGGATTTTTATAAAACATGTAGAAATAAAACACTCTAAATAACCAATGAACTAAAGAAGAAATCATAAGGGGAATTAGGAAATAATTTGGTAAGAATAAAACTAAAGACATAACATACCAAAATTTATGGGATATAGCTAAAGCAGTGCTCAGAGGCAAATTTACAGCTATAATTGTTTGTATTATCAAAGACCTCAAATCAATAACCTAATCTTCTACTGTAACAAACTAAAAAAGAACAGCCAACTAAACCCAAAGCTAGTAGAATTAGAAATAATAAAGATTAGAGTGGAGATAAGTGAAATAAAGAAGAGAAAAACCGTAGAAAGAATCAATGAAACCCAAGTTGGTTCAACTGACTCAAGAAGAAATAGAAAAGCTCAACAAAACTAATAACAAGTAAGGAGACTGAATTAGTAACCATCAGCCTCCCAAAAAAGAAAAGTCCAGGGGGGGAAAAAAAAAGGAGAGAGACCAAGAAAAGTGAGATAGAAGACAAATAACTGAGGACCTTAATTTAATTTTAATTTGAATTAAAAAATGGACACTAGATTAATTTATTGGAAAGCATTTAAGTATGTTTGGAACAACTTGGTTATGAATCTGATTATTTTCAACTATACATTTTATGAAACCTCAATGCAGGTCAAGTATTTCTGATAAAAATTTAGCATTACAGTTGACATATACTGTAAGTATAAAATACACACTGAATTTCAAAGACTTGATGTGAAATAAAAGTAAAATATCATTCATTTTAATATATTAGGTTCCATAAAATATATTCAAAATACAAGTTATACTTGTTTCATTTTACATTTTTTAATGGTCTTGCAGAAAATTTTTAAATTACATGTGGCTTGTGCTATATATTTATTAGACAGTTCTGCCTTAGCCCTCAGCAAAAATGTACATTTTCTACACTATCAGTCATTTCCTATTTTCTTTCCAATGCCTAACCCACTGATGAGTAAATGGCTCATTCTTTCAATGGGAACCACTCCAGGAAAGCCTGAATAAGGCAAAAACGAATTCTCTACATCCTTTCCCTCTGAAATGTGATGGAAGTGACTTGTTTTATTGTCTCCTATGCTATTTTCCCCTAGGAATAAGTCTAGATGTGATTGTGCAAATTTGAGGAAAGAGTAGAGAATATTTTTTTTTTTTAACCTCCTTCACAAAAACAAATTATTGTCATGTGTTTTCTGTATTTTAAATTTAGTTGTGGAAAGAAAAAAATCATCTAGTTAGTTTCAGCCAAGCTTCTCCTGAGCTATTTGAGACACGACTTAATAACCTGAGTGTGATTCATGTCAACCTCCCAGACCAGTGCGTTGAGGACAAACAGTATTTTTCCTCTTTGCGTAATTACTTCTAACCTCAGAACTTTGATATTCCAAGGATGTAGTTGAGAAGTCTGTGCCAATGTCCCAGCAGGTTTAATGTGACTTACACTGAGAGGGCCTCCCAAATTTTGACCTCCATTTAACACACTCTCCAAACCTACCTGGCTGCTTCCCAGGCGATTCATTGAGTCACTCAGCCTTTCCTGTGTGTGTGCAGAATGAAGGCCCATTTTCTGAGTCTATTTCTACCCTAAGGCTTCCTAAGTGGGTTCCACCCAACTGGCCTCAGACTAGCGCAGGCTGGGTGCTTCCAGGGCTGCCTGTGGAATCTATCAGTGCTTATTCACAGGAATAGGGAACCTGAATTGAGATTCTAAGGGGCACCCTTTAACAAAAGCATTCTTTGAGAAACATGTCTGAATTTTCATCTTTAGAAATTCTGAGCTTCATTTCCCCTCTCCTGCTGTCAACTTCATCTCTCCCTCTTTGGATTCTTCCCCACCTCTCTGAGTTTGGAAAGATCAGTTGTGCTATTCCAAAAAGCCTCCCCACAAATATGGACAGTTGACAAATATGTTTGTCAAGTGGGGAAAAGATGGTCTTTTTGAAAAAAGTGATGTTGAAATAATTGGATGTTCATGTGGAAAAACAAAACACTTGACTCCCACCTTATACTATCCACTAAACTCAATTTCAGGGACTAGAGATCCTCAATATGAAAGGAAGAACAAACTTTAAAAAATATGGGAGGGTATCTCCATGATTTTGCAGGAGAGGGAAACACTTCTTAAATAAGATAGAGAAAACAGAAACACCTGTTTTCTAACTGAGACCACAATATGATGAACTTTTGTTCACAAAATGTTCCGTTAAAGAGTGAAAGATGGCTTCGCAGTGGTAGAAGACATTTATAACCCATAGCTGACAAAGGGCTTCTAACCACAACGTCTAAAGAACTCTTTCAAATCAGTGAGCAAGGCAAAAGGCAGTAGAGACTTGATCCAGCAAGAGACTTGAACAAACAGTTCATAGTTGGCATGTAATGAACAATAACATTGGAATATTTAAATTAAACCTCAATGATGTACTGCTATACATCCACCAGAATGGCTTAAATTAAAAAACCATTTGAAGGATGGTGACAATTTGGAGGAGAAATAGGAATATGCAGTCTGCTGGAATATAAATTGGTAAAATTATTTAAGAAACCAATTTGACATTTCTAATAGAGTTGAAAATATATACTTATTCCAGTAACCTGGCAATTCCAATCCTAAGTACAGGCCCAGAGTAAATCTGTTGCGGATGTTCCAGAAAGTGTGTATGAGAGTGTCTGCAGCTGTGTAACAGAGGGAACAGTCTAAAAAAGGACAAAATATATTACAAGCTGTTTCTTTAAAACCTCCCCCACTCTTTTTGAGAATTAAAATCCACATTCTTGCCTGAGGCTAGGAATCAGAGGGGCAGGGAAATGTCCTTTGTTCTTTGTTCCACAGGAGATGGCCCAACAAAATTATCCAGACAAAAGTAATGGACATTGTCTCTGCTGGAGGTGGGGCAGATCAGGACCATTGACTATAGTTAAAATAGCCTAAAACTGAAAACTCCCTTTAAAAGCACTATATCTCTGCTTACAGATAGGACACAGGTACTTTAAGATGGGAGTCTGCCATTCTCATTTGCTGACAGATTAACAAACCTCTCTTTCCTTCTCCTCAAACCACTCGTCCTTCTTCTGATGTAGCCTTGCGAATGGAGACAGGTGCCGAAGCTGAAGAACTTTCTGGACTTTTGGTGCCAGCTACATTGCTTGTAGAGGCTCCAAACAACTCCAAATTTAACAACACAAATGTCTGCTAAGAGTAGTAAAATGTAACATTTGTGGAATATTTATAGGACAGAGTGCTGTGTTTCAGTGAAATTGGATGAGCCATAGTTACATGCAACATCATGGCTGCATCTTAGAAATAGAGAGCTCAGCAAAAGGAGCCAGATACAGAAGAATTCATTCTGCTGAAACCCATATAAATGTTTTAAAATAAGCAAGGAATACATTTTGTATGTTTATGTTATTTAAAGTTCAAAAGCAGGCAGAAGTGCTGCTTGGGGATTCTTAAGTAGAAGTTAAGGTGTAAAGAAAAGCAAAAAAGTAATGACCCTAAGGTTGGGCGGGTGGTTGGCCCTGGCTGGGCTCGGCCTGGGGCAGGGAGGCAGTGGTGGCATGTGCGGGGCTGGAGCTCCTGAGGGATGGCCGTGCCCTGTTTCTTGAGCTGGGTGGCAGTTCACTTTATAATAAGTTGCATATTGGTTCTTATGTATTTTTCCTTATATTTAACAATTAAAAACTAAAAACAAAAAAGCATTCCCCCAACTTTGCCTCCCAAGCCTCTTTCTCTTCCCCGTCCCCTCCCCATAACCCCTCCCCCAAGAACATTCATTCTCCTTCCATGTTTTCCAGTCTAACTCCCACTCTTAACATAAAATTCCCCTCCTCCCCCTGACCTCGGGGTCGCCAGTCACCTCTAGCTGGCGGTCACCAGTGAACCTGTGGCCTCGGTCTATGGGCTCTGCAGTCCCACAGGAGTCCTTTCTGTTGGCCCTGTGGCTCTCTTTCCCCGTGACTTCCCCAGACCTCCCTTCTCCTGTGCTGCTGCTCTTGCTCTCCCTGTGGCCCTCTCTGATTCATTCTCTGACTTCTGTAACTCCCTCACTCCGTGAATGCTGGTGTTTCCCAGGTGTGCCTCCACGGTGGTCTTATCCACGCTTTGCTCACGTCCATGCTAACAACCCCCAGTTAATTGTGTGTCCTATTCTGAGCTCCGGGGAGTGTACACTACAAACTTCCTCCTTCAACTGCACCTTTACTGAGATGTCTGGAGTCACCTTAATTTCAACCAACAGGTCTCGGGTGGAACTCATTCTGTTCCTCGCTCCAAGCTTATTCCTAGACTTCCTGTCCCTTCCACGTGGACATCCCAAGCCAGAAATGTTGACTCCTCACTTTCCTTACCCTACCCCTGCACAAAAAGCTACTATTATCACATTTATACTATGTGCCAGGCACTGTTTTCATAAGTATATCGATATTGCAAACATTTTTTACATATATTACTAGCTCATTTAATTCTCTTAACAATCCAAGACAGGTCCCAATATGGTGCTATCTTACAGAAGAAAACTGAAATCTTTGGAGCCAGAGCAGCTCCTACATCCTCATCCTTACTCTTGAATTTTCACCGTGGAGGGGCCTCTTCGTCAGTATTAATACTTCCACCCCAGCATCTGTGTCCATCGCCTCTTGCCTAGTTAGGATTATTACACTACCTGCATAACTGCTGTCTCAACCATAAACAAATCTCTCTCCATTTTCATACACCTTCAACAGGGCCACCAGAATGACCTTTAAAATGCATAATTTGATGGTGTAAATTTTGAGCCATCCCTTCCTTCCACACAGAGGCCCCGTGACCTCCTGCCGCTTTCCCTCACCCGGTTCCCCACCTCCATCCCGGACACACATGCTGTTCTCTTTCGGACCTTGGGCCTGTGTACAGACGGTTCTCCTTGCTTGCCGTGCTCTGCTGACTCCCCTCCTGCTTTGACGGGGAGGTCCCTGCCCATCCTTCAAGCCCTCTCCAAGTTCTCCCGTCCTTTGTGATGCCGTCGCAGTCTCCCCAGTTGGCCTCACTCCAAATAAAAATTTATTTGCAATGCACTTGGAGCAAACCTCCAGCATTTTTTTTCTAGCATTTTTTTTTACATCAATTATATTGTAATTCCTTGTTTGTTTCTGCCTATCCTGCTCCTTGAAGGCAAGAACAGTGTATTATTCCTTCTTAAATTGGTATCCCTTCTTAGCGGTGGCCACGTCTAGGAAGCAATTAAGGATTATACTGAATAAATACATATCTCTAAAAATTTTTGTTGAAAACCAAGGATTGGAAGAAAGAACCCGGTCATTGCTTGTTGGTATCAGTGTCCTTGGTATGGTCTCTGCTGGGTTTGAGATGCCCTGCTCAGAACCCTGAGGCCTGGGGGTGCTATGTGGCATTTTGGGGTGGTTTTTCTTGTTCTTTTAAGCTTTTATTTTTCATGGTTGTATGGGAACATCTTGTACAAAATCAAGAGCCGGTTAGTTGACTGTTCTAAGTTTAAAAAAAATTTAAAAATAAAATATAAGAAATATTAGACATTCTACATATATTCAACGCTTCAAATGTCAATCTAAACTTCTTTCATAAATAACAAATGTCTTATTGACAACTGCTATAGAATGAGGTCATTTCCATCTTCAGCCATGAGAAATAAGTTACTTATTTATAAAAAAACATTCATTTCCATTGTCGATTACAAAATCTACCTTCATTTATGAAATGTTCTCTAGCTATGACATCCTCTCCTGGATGTGACACTATTTCAGTCTTCTAACCTATATCACTGACTTTGTGCTCCTGTTTAACCTTTCTAAATGGAGTATTAGCTCCATGAAAACAGGGATTGGTTGCTCACTTCCTTGAAGGGCAACCCAAATGAGAGTTCCTCCAGGTACCCCATGGACGCGTGTATTCACTGCACCTGCACCATGTTTCACCGGCACAGGCCTTTGGGGAACCCACATTAGCTCTTCATGCTGAGAGAGCAGTTCTTCTTAGTAAAATTCAAACGTTGGCTACCAAAGGACACGCTAACATTCGAAGAGGAAAAACAGGTTTCCAGAACAATTCACAGACTAGGACAATGTGAATTAGTAAGTATCCTAACTCCTTTGGAAGTCTGGGTGGAATGTTAATGTCTATTTAATAATGCAAGTGAAGTAGCACATATTTTGCAGTCAATTAATTTTTCTTAAAGAAGATAACATAGCAGAAGAGCTGAATGTCAAATAAGGTTAGACTCATACTCATTACCTTGGTAGGAGTGATGAAGCTTCTGATTCTCTTGAGAGACAAATTGTGTTCACTGGTTTGACTTTGGAATGTAGAAACTCAAATTTTAAGCAATGACAAGAGGGGCTAGGAAGAATCTTTTCTTTTTTCTTTCTTTCATGGAGGGAGGGATGCTCTCTTTTAATAGGCAGTGAGGGACAGAAAACAGAGCCACCGTTTTGTGCCCTCCTCACTGTGAGCGGCCATTTGCGGTGACATGGACCTTCTCCATCGCAGACACCCTTTTCCTGCTGCCGCGCTCTCTCCGATTTTTCCATCCTTTCCATCCTCCTGAATCAAAATAGCCTCATATTTTGTGCTTTTTTCCTCATTTAACCCTCATAGTGGGGATTAGGATATGCCACCCCCAAAATATGCCACTCTGGAATAAGAATATTTTGAACCGAAGTCAATCGAGAACAAACAGATACAGAGAGAGCTCTCTGTCCTCCCCATCTTCTCCTACAGGCGGGGCATAAATGTCCCTTGCACAGGTGTCTCCTCTGCCATAACAGGACGAGGAGGGCAACCCCCACCACCAGAGACAGAGACGCCACTGAAATGAGTGTGCGTAAACAAAGCTGAATGAAATAACCCTTAGTTTCCATGAGTTTCCCCCATATATTTCCTAGGCACTTTCCCACAATTCATTGGCCTTAAAAGGCAAAACCGCCTTTCCTGGGTCTAATCACTTCTCCACAATTTATCACCCTTTGTCATAATGATATGTATATAAGCTCCCAAGTCTAACTGCTTCTTTGGGTTTTTCACTTCCTTTCTGTGAATCTCTCAGGCATGTGAAAACTGAAATATTTATAAAATTTGTATGTCTTTTCTCCGGTTAATCTGTCTTTTGTCAGTTTAATTTGCAGGTCCCAGGGACTTAACCTAAGCGGGTAGAGGAATTTTTTCCTCTCCTACACTTATAATCTATAAGTGGTAACCTGATGCCTACCCACAGAGAGGGGCATCACTGTGACCACTATACAGAAAATCAGACCGTGGCTCATGGAAGTTACACGAACTTGTAGATGGAAGAGTCAGGACTGATGTCAAAGCCCTTTTACTGTCCTCTTTCCTTTCTTTGCTAGCACCTAAAAGTTT
>CAUYSK010008333.1:0-89015 GCA_963575035.1 Avahi laniger
CTGCCTCAGCCTCCCAACATGCTGGGATTACAGGTGTGAGCCACTGTGCCAGACTGTAATGGATTTGTTTAATAATTGTCTTTGAAATTCTTTACTTATTTCTTTCAAGGTAACATTAAGAGATGTCTTGAATTTCAACAGAGATGGGTTTTCACACACTCTTCAGTGATCCCTGTGAAATAAATCATATTGAAGTATTTTCCCCTTATGAGTTATTTGCCTGGAGGAAAATTCTTTACCTTCTTTTTCTTCTAAACACGTGTTAGAATAAAGTCTTTGAAAAGTCTTAGTGAGAAGAACAAACATGGGAAGAGCATCCACCCTAGTTTTTTCTCTGGACTTTGCGCTCTGAGAATTAAGCCTTAGATGGCTGGCGGAATATCAGGGACTCCCACTGCATAAAAGTCTCTGCCTTTTTGCCCCTCAGACACTTGGTCTGTTGACTACTTATGGAGAGGAGCCTTCGAGAGGGAAAAAATAAATAAAAACTAGTTAATTTTCTATGAGTTATTTTAGCAAATCTAAATATATGAGAGAGAAGGTGGCATTTTCCCCATGACATGCCTCTTTGTTTTGCCCAACTCATCGGACACTCAGGGAAGAGAATGGGGAAGAATTATGTTTAGAGTCTGATGAAGTTCCCTGCATTTTCTCTCAAGAGAACAGACTCTTATTAGCATTTGCAGAGTGTGAACAGAGAAGAATATTTGAACAATAAGCCTAGATTTAAGTATTATTCTTTCCTTCATTTCCTTCCTCTAGAGACGTTTCTTAGGGAGGCCATGCTAAGCATCAACAGTCTTCTTTGAGGCTAAATATACTTTTGCTACTTTCATGACTGTATTATTTTTAAGTTCTTCCTCTTGGAGGACTTGAGGCCAATGATGACATGGCACTATACTTGGGCACTTGGGGACCATTTTAAATAGAAAAATCTCTCTCACACAGGCACACAAATGCAAAATTTGTAGCCCTGAAGAGACTATGGAAAGAACACTTCCTTATGGTATGAAAACTGAACCAAGAAGGTAGAGCATTGTTTAGCCTCCACCTGGGAACGTGCTCGGAAACCAACTCAAATCATTTGCTGCTCTGTGTGTGTCCATAGTGACTGCGAAGGTGCTGGGAGCATTAATTTGGGGGGTTACAAGCAAATTTAAGTGAGTAGGTATATTTACAAATAGGTGTATTTACAAGTAGATGTATTTACAAATACATAAAATACCAATAGTGGAGATCAACTGTATAGTAATGTAATAGTTCCCAGCAACTTTTTTTCTCAGTGAGCCTTTTGCTTAAGGTACTGGTGAGATTGGTGCTTCTGCATTTGATGTTTAGCATCAGTGCAATTGGGTTAATGATAGAATTTTCCAAAGTAGTCTCTCCTCTGCAGGAACAAGGGTCCCGGCCTTTGTTTCTACCTTCATGGCTTCCTTGATGAATTCCTTTCTAAACTTTCTTTCCATAATCGACCCTCCGGTGGACTTGGTGTCGTTGCGTCTAATCTCCCAGGAGAGGGGAGCTGCTGCCCGTCTTGACTGACCATTTCTCTTTCTACTCAGGCCTGCTCAGAACGCGGAAGAGAAGTTGAGTTTAATTCATAAATTCAGCAGCTTGAGGACTGTTGATTTTGCTGTTATTTAGTGACACAGTGATTGAACTGGGCTACAAGGTCATTGGCATCGGTGCCGTTTCATGTCATATATTTTACATGTGACGATTCTAATAAGAGTACAAATGGAGTTTGATGCCTTCTGCTGATCATCCTTCTCATTGATGACATTGAGCATAATGCAGAAACACAAAAGGAATCATGTGGCATTTCAGCTCTGATGTCCTTTGAAAGATGAAGGTCTTTTCAGAAATGCAAAAGACACAACGACTTAAAATTCCATCTAGTTCTGTCTGATTTGAGAGCATCTCTTGCTACGCCTAAGATAGCTACTGATAAGAATCCTTTGGAAATCTGGGTTTGAATTTGTCAAAAACTTTTTGAACCGATATTAAAATGTTTTATCCTCTTAGACTCTTAGCCCTAGTTTTGTCGGTTGGAAATTCCCGTTCAAACCGTGTCTTAATGCTAGCCTGATTAGAAGGTGGCAGCTTTTCAAATACAGGCCATGGCCTTGCTCAGCCTGGATTTGCTCTTTGCAAAGGGCGACTTTTTCTGGCTTGCTGAATTTGCTTCCAATCCTTCAGATGTTTCTGGGGTAGACTCTCGTGTGACTTCCACACGGAGTGGAGTCTACGGCAGGTGTCTGTCCTGGAGGGAAGCTTTGTAAGAGGGAGATGCTGCCATGGGGAGGTGGGGAAGACAGAAGGCCACCTGCTGTTCAGGTTTCCCCTGTCCTCTCTCTGATTCACCCTTGCAAGTACCTGAGGCAGGTGACAGCCGAAAGACAGAGCAGCACCGCCAGCCATCTGCCAGGGGACTCCCCCCTATAGTATGCAGCACTGCTCACTGCCTTCTCTTCGTGGTACTTTTGGATGCACTTGTGAGGGTTTGCGCCTCTTGTCCTTTGAGCCTGTTGCTGCATGGTCTGCAGCGTGGCGAAGCTGTCATGGGTGAGATGCTTTAGAGCGTGGTGACGCCGCCTCTTAGGCTCTGCGTGAAATTATCAAGAAGAAGCACCGTCCCTGTGAGCCACTTTAGAATGGGCTGCGTGCACCGTGGGGAGAACATTTGAGCCACAGTGGGGGTGTCATCAAGGGTCAGGCTAACCACTGGCTTCTGGAAAGTCTACATTTTTTAAAAGACTGTTAGGTAGAAGACAGATGAGAATTACCTCGTGAGACCCGATGCCTAGAACTCTGGTCGTTGTGCGCAGGATTTTGCGAGAGGCAATGTTTGTAGTGAGATAAACAGGAATTTTGAAGTTACACAGACCTGATTTTGAATTCACTTATGAACTGTGTGACTTAGAGAAAGCTGTTTAATCCCACTGACCTGCATCTGTAAAGTGTCTAAAAATAATACAGAGCTTGCAGAGTTGTGTGGATAAGAGATAATCTATTCAAAGCATCTGGAGGGTTGCAGGCACGAAGCAGGCATTAGGGAAATGGCAGGTCCCCTGCGTTGAGTCTCATTCATCCATTCAGGGAATGTTTGGGTACTGACTCTGGTCTGAACATTATGTTAGGCACTGGGGAGATAAAAGGAATAAGAGAGACAGGGTAAACTGGTGGGTGAAGTCTAGTGGGGACTGCAAATAAACAGGTAGTTAAAACAGACTGTGTTAAGTTCTGGGATATAAGAAGAAGCTGGTGACATGAGAACACATAAAAGTGGCTCTTAACTCATGCCTTTGGGGTCAGAAAACTTTTCCATGAGGAAGAATCATTTACATGGAGCCTTGAAAGATGAGTTAGACAAGGAAGCGGGCAAGGATTGAACTTCTAGACACACACACAGGAGTGTGCGCAAAGGCCTGGGGGGAAGAGAGCATGGATCTTTAGTGGAAATGCACCTTAGCATAGGTATAACAGGACGTGTGGGACTGCAGGGTGTGGAGAGAGGATGCGCAGAATCAAGTGGCCACATCAGAACCTAGCGTTAATGTTAAGGGAAATAGGGAGCCATGAAAGGTGTTAGACACAGAATGACATGATCAGATTTGCTTTGAAAGGCCACCGTTTGCAGGGCGGAGACAGGACAGCAGCATGGGCTGGGGGAGGCAGTTGTAAGACAGCAGGCAGGGGCAGTTGCTGCCGTAACCCACGCGGAGGACAAGCAGAGCCCGCTTCAGGGTAGAGGTTGTGGCTGGAAGGAGGAGTCAGAGAAGTGGTTGGAGTCAGATTGTGTTCAGGATGCCAAGTCCTGGAACTTGGTGAATGGAGGGGAGAGGGAGGAAAGAGAGAGAGGAGTCGGGGACATTCTTCAGTTTTAGCAAGGACATCGGGTGCATGATGGATCTTTCACAAGACAGGGGAGCAGTCTGAGAGGCTGAAGTAGAGAAGGAGTTTGCTTTTGGTTTGGGATTATATATTAACAGGACATTCAACTGTGCTTAGGCAGCTGAAACAACATAAATTAAGGCCAGGAGATGGGTACGAGCTGGAGGGATTGATTCGAGACGCATGGGCGTGTGGATTATTTGAGAGCGAGGGTGTGGATGAGATTACAAAGGACTGTGAGCAGAACCAGAAGATGAGGGCATAGGACCACACTGGGCACGGTGGTGCGAGGCCAGAACGTCGAATCCTTTGCTGGAAACCTCTTTGCATTTTACCAGTTTCCATAAGTTATTAATATATCCATCAGCAAGTCAGGGCAAACAGAAGGCTGAGAGAATTTTCTACATTTTTATGCTGGGTAATAGCAAAAACAAAACTATGTTTTAACAAAGCACATTTTAACAAGTTTAGGGAAATGGTGACAAGGGCCTCATAGAGACAAAGTGTTCTAAGAAAGGAAGACACTCCTGAGAGAAATTATTTACATAGATCAAGGCTCAACATTAGCAAAACTGATGTCTACGTGCTAAAGGACATCGCAATTAAACATTGCTCTCTAGAGGATTATGAAATTTATCTCTCAGGATGCAGAATTTAAGCCCTTCTAGACAGACACGCCTCACTCGCATCTGTTACTTTGCAAATAAAAATAGTAAGAATTCTATCCTGCAGGTGAATGCAGTTGTTTTTAATTGCATGAGTGTCCCTTCTATGACTTGGAAAATATTTCAATTTAAACGTCTGAAGTTCTGTAGGTTAGCAGAAAGCATGCAGCAATCAAAATTAACATTTGGGATGTTTGGCATGTATGTTCTGTCTTGCTAGGATTTCCTGTACAATAGTGGTGAGGATATATTCTCTGTGCACCAGAAAGGGAACCTCTTAGCATTTCTATGTCTAGTTTAGCAATATTTTTAAAAGTCTGTACCACAGTCTGGGGGTCAAGAAAAGCAACACAAAAATGATCTAAAATGCACATTGGGAAACCTATGTTCTGTCTCTGAAAACCTTTTCTCTTATTATCCCTAAATTGCATTTCTTTTGGAGACATTTTATTTAAAGTAGTTCCTGCAGAGGAAATTGGCACGGAGTTAATGATCTAGATCTTACGGAAAGCTAAGAATATAAAATGAATGCCGCGTCCTGCACACGCTTTAATTTCTTAGCAAGGTGACTCAGGGTAGAAGGGCGTACCAGTACCCTGAGCCAAATCCCAACTGCTCCTCAAGTTACAAGCTCATGTCATGGTAGCATGAAGGAATTTAAAATCTTGCAAATTTACAGTGAGTGCTTTGGTTATATAATTTTTCTTAGGGTAGACATCATTGGGTTTTGTGAAGCAGCATCCATGTGAATTGTTTTAAAATGTTATTTTTTCTGGATAAAAAAAGTTGGAAAAGTATGAAAAACAGTCTTTCCTACTCCCATTCCCAAGAAATAATCCCTGTTAACACCTTTGTTTATAATTTTCAGCATTTTATCTATGCATAGATATTTTTAGATAAAAATAGGATCTTTTGGAGCACTGTCATCTTTTGAATTTGTCAACATTTCATGAGGATGTTCTCAAGTCATCAAGTAAGTCATATACATTTTTAAACTAACTCATATCCTCTAAACACTGAAAATCCATCCCACTTCGACTCTCTGTTCTCTTCCCTTCTGCTCGGCAAGCCCCAACCTTAGAGGCTGGTCCTCAAGCAGTAAATGTAAAATTACCTTATCATAACATCTTTAGGAATAATTATAATTCTGCTGCCTCACTTATGTCAGAGGTGTCAGTTTAAATACGTGATGGACAACTAGAATCCAGTATTTATTTCATTCAGTTAGAGAAACTCCCAGGTGAATATGTAACATGTCATAACTGTCACCACCTCCATCAGAAAGCATTAACTAAGCGTGGAATTTACAGAATATCCCATAATCAACAGAAAAACTACACTGCTGAATCCCTACCTGCAAGGATTTACCACTGTAGGTGGATGAATTGGATTTTCCTCTTTCAAATACATGGCTCCTAGCATAACAGGAGCCAAGGTTGCTCTTAGCTCCATGACACACAGGTGGTTGTGGGCTGGTGTAAATCACTGATGGTAGCTCAAGCCGTAAGGCATGGTCTAGAAAATCAGAGTGGACCCAAAGCATGACGGTTTTTGAGTCTGCTAATTCGAACTAGCCAGATACTCCTTGCAAAATGAATTGGGTGTTACCAGTAGTTTGCTTTACAATGTCATGCTAGATAGAAATTTACCTCCCTCGAATGGCCACCCGTCTCCTGATTTTTAAGTAAGAGATGGGTTGAAGATTGTTTACTGAAGACATCACAAGAGGAAGAGCTAGGTTAGTTGAATCGGCTGTGGGTGGACCCACATTAATGGGGATGATTGAGGATCAGACAGGGCAGGAATTCCCTATTCTCATGCTTTCTTCTTGGGGGTCTCCTGTATCTGTGTTTTTTACAAGTCCATCCCCACACAAAAAAAGATTTGTAGAATCCGTTGGATGCTTTGCTGAAGCCAAGAGCCCAGTGGTATCCTTGAATTTCAAATCCTTTAGCACTGATGACATCTGACTCAGTCATAATAGTCATTAATTAGTCACTATAAAATCTACAACATTACTCAAGTGAAGATATTACCATGTAACTGGGAGATATTACTGAATAAACACTATGTGGAAAATTTCTTTTAGAAAACGAAGTCTTTGTGAAAGGGACCAAAGGATTTTTGCAGATGAGCATATGAGAAAGATATTATAAACCAAAGGTTTGTGAATTCCACATATTAAATATAAATAGCTATTAAAACATCAATTTTATTACAATCAAAAAGAGTAATTAGAGCTTATCATTTATGTAGAAACTTATACAACTAAAATGCAATAAATCCAAAAATAGAAAAACATATTCACCAATTAACTCCAGTTAAACCTTTTTGCTTATTTTTGCAGTCACAGAGGGAGAAAAATACCTCCTAAATATGTTATTACAGTAAAAAAGTGAAAATAATATTGCTAGTAGACAGAAAAAATAATGAGAGGCATTGAGAAGGTTCAAGTTCATCTGATGGTTGCCGCTAAGGTGTTCTAAGGAGATTCTCAGCCGTTTAATTCTCCAAGTTTAATGTTTGATTTTCTTAAAAAGTAATTTGAAAATTCAGGACATGAAGGCTCATCTAGATGAAAAAATGACTCCCTGTAATAAAATGAGCATATAGGCCCTTTATCCTTTTTAATGGGATGGAGTGCTTGGACCCATGAAGACAGGGTGGTAGAAGATGATGTTACTCCTTTATGCTCACATTTATGCTTCTCCAGGAAAGGAATACTGACGTCTTTTAGATGGAACCATAGGAAATTGACAATTCCATATGTCAAAAACAGTGAAATATCTATAGTTTCATGTGGTTGGTGCTAGTGAATTCTAAATGGGAAGAAGATCAGACACATCAGAGTTGGCAAGGAATGGGGTTCCATGTTTTAAGGCTAGAAGCCTGTTTGCAAAACTGTAACATTTTTGCTTCTCTGGAATTTCTGGAATAAACTGGAGTACAGGAAGGTGAATAAATGAAAGAAAGTGAAAGGGTGCCATGGAGTAAAATGAAAAGGTGCTGAACCTCACCAGTAATTTGAAATATGCCTAGATTCTAGGGCATGACCCACAGGTAAAAAAAAAAAAAAAAATTGGTAGCAGAATAAATCTTTAAGATGAAGATAATTCTTCATCTTAAATACTTCCAGTTGGTTCCTGTGTTCCTTTGATAGACCCTCATCTTTGTAGTCTGTTGGTTCTTTGTTTTTTTGGTTTTTTGTTTTTTTAGCACTAATTTACTTTATGGCGCTAAAAGATACTCCAGGCTCATCTTGTGCATTTCCTGCTACAGTCCTAAAATTAGCCATCTCTCTAAGGAGTGTGAACCAAGCAATCTTCTTTGTTACTGAGGTTCTGCTTTTTTTAGGGCCTCTCACTGACAAAGCAAAGAACTATATGTGTGTATATGAAACCATGCATATACATGTATCTGTGATATTGCTATGTGTAACCACCTATATCTATAGGAAGCTAAACATGAATCCATACTGATGTTTCCAGCTCTAGCCCATTATCATATGGATCGTTCCTCTCCATGCTCCTCTGTGACCTCCCACTCCAACAGGGAGCCATCTGGTACCCATCACCTGCCACTCATTTGCTTTCTCATTCAATTCCAGTATACAGGAACAGCGGTATCAGAACCGTTAACCTGCGCCCCACAGGACATAACGTTATCAGCTAGAGTACAGTGCTTATGTGCAGTTTCTTTTACCTTTAGTCTTACAGATATCATTCGTTTCCAAGACTAATCAGATCAGTGTCTTTCCCCCAACACTCTTCCACACACACCCCCCTTAGTGAGATTGTTTCATATATTTGTAATACAGTTAGATTATTTTGTCACATGCTGCATTCTATCTTGCGACCTGCCATATTCACAAATAATTTTTTTAAAAATATATACATACGGTTTACCCTTCATACTATAAAGTTCTGTGAGTTTTGATAAGTGCAAACTGTAGCCACTATGACCATATCATACAGAACATACTCCCCAAAATTTCCCCTGTGCTTCAGACCTAGTCAGCCCTCCTTTCTCTCCCTAAACTCCCAGCAACAATTGACCTTTTATCATGTCTGTATTTTGCCTTTCCCACAATGCCATATAATTGGAATCTTATGTAGTCTTTTCAGACTGGCTTCTTCCACTTGGCGATATGCATTTAAGAATCATCCATGTCTCTTTGTTGCTGATAGCTTTTTATTGCTTCATGAAAAACTGACAAACTGTCCTTTAACTTGGTGGTACCATTTTTGCATTCCATCAGCGATGAATGAGAGTTCCTGTTGCTCCGCATCCTGGTCTGCATTTGGTGTTGTCAGGATTTTTTGGATCTTAGCCATTCTAATAAGTGTGTAGTGGCATTTCATTGTTGTTTTTATTTGCAATTCTCTAATGACAAGTGATGTTGAGCACCTTTTCATATGCTTATTTTCCATCTGTATATGTTCTTTGGTGAGGTGTTTGTTCAGACCTTTTGCCCATTTTTAAGCGGGGTGGTTTTCTCATTGAGTTTTAAGCATTCTTTGTATAACTTTGCTTATTTTTCACAGCCAAAATATTCTACATATTTTAACAGACCTTAAATCTGATCATCAACTTCTTAACTTTACAGATTTTTTAAAAATTAATTCATAATAAAGTTTACTCTTCCTCCATGAAGACTGGGTAGGAGATTTATGTGTTTAGTTTCAACAAACATACATACAAACACACACATTAAATGGGCCAGACCAGGACCTTACTTTTACAAGTTTCAATTCAGGAAGGAAAATTTAACAAGAGGTATTATTATAGATTAATTTGATGGGAAATGAGGCAGAAAGTTTCGAGGACATTAGCCCCTTAATATCCTCTTCACCCTTTGCTGATTGTGGCTATAGAGACTTTGGAAGCCTTCCAGAGACATTCTTCAATTTTCTGAAGGAATGGTAAAAATCCTAAGTCTGGATACTTTTGTTTTACTCCAGACACTTGGTGCTAAGATTCTATTCTGCAGTTTCTCACCAAAGCATTCTGTCCCATCCATGAAAACAAACATTTGACAAACAAAAATACCGGCGATCTCTCGCCTTTCCTACCTAGCACTCATTGGAAGAGCTACCTGGTCTCCATTTGTTTCACTTCAAATCACAAGATAGGGGATTCTAATTATGTTGGATTCAACCAAATAATGGAAAATTCGCCTGTCAGTGCCTATGGATTTGGATTTAACAGCGTCCTGCCTTTAACTCCCAGCTTTTCTCACTTGCTTTGAATCAGGATGCTTAGGTCAGTGAGAGCCTCTGCAAGTCAAAAACAACCACGTTCATATTTGGGAAGACTCGGGCCAACAAATCAAGTTTTTAATTATGGGAAATAATCACAAACTATTGGAGATGTAATTAAAGGCATTTTTCTTTGGAAGAAACTTGATTGTCTTTTATATTTTTTCCTCCAAGCTCGTTATAAGAAATACTATGTTCTTTCATACTTATGGTCTGAACTCTGTAACTTCCTACTGTGAATATGGAAATGAATTTTGTTGAAATCAAAGAAATTAGTTAATAGGATTTTTTAGCCCATTGGTAGAAGTGGTTTAATGACTTTTTTTTTTTTTTTTGAGACAGAGTCTCATTCTGTTGCCCGGGCTAGATTGCCATGGCATCAGGCTAAATCATAGAAACCTCAAACTCTTGGGCTCAAGTAATCCTCCTGCCTCAGCCTCCCAAGTAGCTGGGACTATAGGTGCTTGCCACCACACCTGGGCAATTTTTTTTTGTTTCTATTTTTAGTTGGCCAGCTAATTTTTTTCTATTTTTAGTAGAGATGGGGTCTCGCTCTTGCTCAGGCTGGTCTCGAACTCCTGACCTCAAGTCATCCTCCCGCTTCGGCCTCCCAAAGTGCTAGGATTACAGGTGTGAGCCACCGTGCCCGGCCTGTGATTTAATGTTTTTAAAGAATATTTGCTTTACTTGTGATTTCACTGAACTAGACATCTGATCTCTGATTATCTGTGAAGTCCCACACCTCTCTCTGGGACCCCTGAATCGCCTTAAATTGTACTAGTTGAGAATTGATGAAATAAAACCATAATTTGATTCTCCAAACCGTTTAGAATTCAAATGTATAAAATATATCTTACTCAATAACGTGAGGACTTTTTTGTTTTTCTTCTTAAAATTTCACCCTGGCCCTTAGTAGCTGCCAGAAAACACAGGGGTTGGGAAGGGCATCTTAGGTCACTCCTAAAAGCCCGTGGAAGAACTGAGTTGGCAGAATATAATCTTGCCAGTTGAAACTTCGCCAGCCTTTGAAATTTATTTTAATCTGAAAAGTACTGCAGGATTTTTTAATGACATAGTAGACGTGCTACTTAGCAGCCTACTCCCTAATGTTCTTCTAATTACTCATTTGCCAAGATGACTTGTTTATTTGAAAGGTATTGTGATGGAAGTTGGACTACATATATTATGATTGCTTTTCTTCTTGTGTGTTATTTGAAAATGGCAGAATAGATCACCAAGTATTGTCCTATTTTGCAGATTAATAAACTGAGATATGTGATTTGGGTGGGCTTAAGCTTCCAAGGCTAGATATCCATTTAGCTTTCTCTTCTGCTATTTGGCGCAGTCTGTACAAGGCAGCTACACTATAGAGCACTCCATGGGTCTTACTGCCATTGGCCATTCCTCCAGCAAATACATATTGGGCAGCACACACGTGTCAGGCAATGGAACTGCAAGTGTGGATGGTGCTCAGTGCTTGCCCTCAAACCTAGTGGGACAGATGGCACAGGATTGCTATGTGGGATGTAAGTGCTGACTCAAGGGACAGAGCATGCAGTGGGACTTGAGGCACAGGGCATGGAACACAGGATCTCGAGAGCAAAAAGATGACAGGCGATTTGGGTCAGGGAAGGCTGCCCAGAGGAGGTGACCCTTCAGTTGAGACTTGAAGAATGAAGTAGAGTTTGCCAGACACAAAAGAGTGCATCGGAAGCAAAGGTATCATGATGAGTTTCATGAAGAGTTTCATGAGCACAGACAGGACAGCACGTGTAGGGGACATGTTGGGAAGGGAGTTGGAGCCGGAACCCGATCAGTGAAGTTCCTGGTTGAGAAGTTCAGACTTAATCCTGTGGCCAGTGGGAAGCGAGTGAAAGATTTAGGGAAGTGACGTGGTGAAATCTGCATTTCAGGCAAGTCTAATGAGAAGAGTTTGAGTTCCATCTTATGCAAAGCTGCTTTTAGATGCCCTTTACGCTTAGACAGCTGTGGTGTATTAATCACCTACTGTGTACCTGGGTAGCCCATGCATTTTCTCCTGTACTTTCTACTCCTTTTCTCTCTACTGGCTCCTATCTGTCTCATCTTGTGGCAAGTTTATAAACATGACTAAGTCCAATGTTATCAATAAAATAATACAAAGCCATTAAGGTGAGGGTATTTCCGTCACTGTTGGATTCAGCAGTCAGGAGGGCAATGGAGCAGTGACTGGGTGGGAGGTCAGGAAGCGGAAGTGGGAATACAGATGCTCTTTCTGGAAGCTTGACTGTGAAAGGAAGGAGTTAGTGAGAAGTGTGTGGTCCCTGTGGAGGCCTGGAGGAGAGACCCAGGAGGCTGGAAAAAGTTGGTGGGGAGGTGGCTTTCAGTAGAAGAAAGAGGACGAGGAGGAGAAAGAATGGAGATATTGTTTCCACTGTCAGTGATGGAAGACTGGGGTTGGGGCCAAACATAGATAAAGTTGTCCCGTGGAGGAGGAGGAGAAGGAGGAGGAAGTTGGAGAAGGCTTACTGCTTGCCTTTAGTTTTTCTGACAAATATCCTCCACTGCAAGTGAGAGAGGAGCCTGGCATGGAAGAGAAAGGGCAGGTTTGAGCGAGTGTCCATGTGGTTCGAAGAGGGGAATGTTGACAGGGATTATTACCAGAGCCCTACTCAGGGTGGAGGCTCACGGGAAGGTGATCTCAGCGGTGATTAGTAGCCCAGGTCGGGGACAGAGGACACTGGAACCCACTGGGATTGAGATTAGGCCATGTAGGGGTGGTAGGAGGGAGGGTAAGTGGTCAGAGGAGCGGACGGCTTTGAGAAAAGAGTGAGGACGTGAGAGACCACGGCATCCAGTCTGTGTAGGGGCAGATACGTAAGCAGCAAGGGACTGAAAGAAGACATGTGCGGTCAGAGTAGGATTTTGGGGAAACTGATCGGTGTGATCAGAAGCGAAAATAGCAGAGTTGAAGATTCCAGATGTGGAGCGACAGTTCCGAGCGATGCCAGGCTCCAAGGTATAGCGTGAGTGTGGACAGGGAGTGTGGACAGAGTGAAAGCAGCCGTCCTCAGAGACAGGAGGTCATGGAACCTGGGGACAAAGGGGGACATGGCTTATCCTAAGGGCTCTGAGGTCCCCAGGATGGTGGCAGAAATTGGAGGGAAAAGACAGTGGGAGTAGAACTTCAAATAAATCAATCACCAGTGAATAATGGGCTTGTTATCCAAACAGAAGTCAGGATTAATGTGATGGGAAGTTCCCTCCTCGGGAGAAGAAACCTTCTTACTTGCATTAAAAATATTACAGGTAACTCCTAAAATCTGATTTTAATCACAGTTTGTCTGAATGGATTTTAGGGGTTTGGAAACATTCAAAAGTGCTCTAAAGTAGAAAAATATCCTACAAAGTATGCCTGGAAATACTAGTTGTCATTCATCTGTCATGTGAAGTTGTACAGGTTCCAAAAATGAAACACCAAAAAACTCTTTCTCTTTTTTGAATTTCACTTTACCACAATAATAATAAAATAGGAAGAATGTTTTAACAAAGTATACAATGAACAAGTGTCTTTGTTAAGACCTTTTATTTTGGGGGGATTAAAGTAAATCTGGTAGGAATAGCAAGTTCGCCTCACTTTTCAGAGCTTGTTTTCTGCCCATCACCTGTATTTGAGTTGTTCTGTGTGATACCAAGTTTTCAAATGCTTCCTTCCTGTTGATCACAGTGGTTGTCTTGTGTACAAGAAAACCCAAGATACCTTTTCTTTCCGTATACACATGGCAGTCCCAGAGCCTGGTACCCAAGAGATGGTATTTTATAATATCTTTTATCTTAGAAACCTTTGACCAACCATTCCACTTCTATTTCTTCCACTGCTCTTTGGAGTGTGGGGCCACTTCTAAGACAGTCTGTGGAGATAATAATTTTTACATTTGTCCTGTCTAGTCATGGGCCTTTATCAGAAGTAATCAAACTGCGCCATGTCTATGTACCACCCCAGGGCTAACAAACCCATTTCATTTTGCTATTCTACCCCAATTTGGAAAAAAAATTCCACTAAGGATTATGTTTCCCTTGCAGATTTTTCAAATCAAGAGCTATTATTTAAATAGAGAAAATTCCCAAAATCTAAGACTTTAGAGAATTTAGGCTCATCCTGTATATGTTAAATTCTCCCATATGCACACATGGGGTTATAGGTAAAACATAATAAATATGTAGCCCCTGCGTCATAGATGCTTAGAGAAACTAGACCCTGAAATAAAATGAAACAACATTGGAGGATTTTTGTTTGGAAGATTTTTATTTCAATAATATTTGAAATGCTTTTGTCCAAGTCTTTAACAGACATGCTTGGATGAATTTTCTGGCTTAATCGGGAAAAATCTCATTAGAGGATTAAAGGAGATGTGATTGAGAAAATAAAACACAGTCAAAACAATGCAAAATTATTCTGGATTATTATGAAAAACAAGGGACCTCAAAGAATTGAGTTGATGTAGTTTGGAGCTAGGGGTAGGTTGTCATGACAGTTTACTATGGAAGTTCTTTAACCAGTGGACAACTCCAGAAGATGGGCCCAGGAACGGAAATGGACCAATCTGGAGCAATAACTTAGAATCAGTATCACCCCCTGTATCTGTCTAGTCAGAGACTCGGCCCATCCATCCAAATCCCACTCCTCTGCCCTGGCAACTCAGGCTGGCCACACAAACTTTCTTGGAGATCTTGGTGATTTGGGGTCTACTGGAAGTCCATCTGCTTCACTCAGTGGAAGTAAGGGGGTTTATTCTGCATAACCACGAACAGTTAGTTATACAGGTTAGGCAGAAGAGCGGGGAAGCAGTGGGCATTCTTACATTCCATCTAGAGTTAAACAGTTCCTGTTACCTTCTTAAGTTCCTGGAAGAATTCACCCTGGACTATTTATGTTGCACTTCGTATTTACTACAGAATTACATGCATAGCTGATGAGCCAACTCCAGAAATGGGGAACCCATTGCACTGCTGTTCCCTTGGTAAGGAAAGACGACCAGGTCATGGCTGAGGTAGACTGTTTCGAGAGAACTGAGAGAGTTGAGGCAAGCACTTAGGATATTGCCGCCAGAGTGGGAGATACTGCAAAGACGAACCACTTCTTGAAGTTCTTCATGGTGAGTAGAGAAGCGATTCAGGGCACATTCTTGGATTAGGGAGAAGGAAGGAAGGAGGGAAGGAGAAAGAAAAGAAAAGAAAAAGATGAAGGTGGTCTAAAATATTCCTATCGAAGTATGTCTGGAAATACACAGACATCCAGTATTTCGGTTGCTACATCCTGTGAACCCGAAGCCTGACCCGTACTTGCTGCAAGCTGCACTTCAAAATGCACTCGGATGTTTGCCCAGGAAGTCATTATCAGTGGCAATAACCAAATGAACTCTGTCTTGCCCTTGCTGGCCTTGAAGGCACCGCCCTGCCCCTTCCCTACCACTCATCAGAGGAAAGCACCTGGCATTTAGCACCTTTCATTCTGTACCCAGGAAACAACAGACGTGCTCGGGGACTTTTCCTCTAGCTTGTAAACAAGGATTTTTTTGTTGTTGTTGTTGGGTTTGGCAGTCATCAGGATTAAAGGGCCTCAGTTTAAAAGCTTTCATTGTTGGTCTCCACCCTGAGCATGCACCATTGGACTTAGGGTTCCAGGATGTCTTGAGTATTTGCTTCAGCCTCTGACACCGCTTGTTGCCTGTTCTTTAGGTAGCCTGACACAGGTAGACTTTATCAACAGTGTCTTAAATTAATAGCTTCTCTTTACTGGCTGTTCCACTTGCTAGAGCCAACGTGAGGTTTCTCAGTCCTGAGTTGATAAAACTTACACCCAAAACACAGAAACCCTTGCAGGATCCGTTCTGCCATCCTTGTGGGTGTTCTGGCACGGAGGGCTGCCACCAAAGTCTTTGGTATCGTCCCCTTCCATGGGCCACCCTGGGGCTCTGCCTTTGCCAGTTTGGTTCAGGCAGTTCTATTCCATTTCATGTACATTTCACTCTTTGCCCCTGCTAGCTTCCTTCAATTCAAATTCTTAATGGGATTGCCTACTCAGACATAAACTTCTTCTAACGGTCAATCATTGAAAGACTCCAAATTTTTTTTTTTGTGGTCATGCAATCAGGGACTGAACAAATGACACATTCCCCAGGCGTCCATCTGTCAAGGGGCGTGGGTTCGCTGTGCACGTACTACTTCTGTTAGGCAAGTTAATGGTAGTTACCTGCATTCGCCCTGAGGAGAAGATAGACTCGTGAATATGTATTTAGTAAACACAAATGTGGTCAGTGGATCCCTTTTCTTAACAGAACACGCTTCTGCTGCACTGTACAATTTGACCACGTGCTTCAAAGTAAGATTATTTCTTAGAAGAATTTTTGCTTAAGTGGGATTTAGAAAGGAACATGGAAATCTTAAGGTCTCCATTTAGCCTGTTGAAAACTTCAGGGGCTTCTCATGTCTCCTACTGGGACAGGAAAAGAAACGAGTCTGGCACTTTAAGATCCAAAAGGTAAGCACAATTTGGACATTGTCCACGTTACCAGGGTATCACATCACACGTACTCTGCCTGATAATCTAGGACTTGGGGAATTGAAAAATGATAACATTTTCTACCGTGGAACACCTTGCATTCCCCCACTCTGTAAACTAATACTTCGGAGGCATCCTCTCTCACTTTATCTCAAAGCCGCATGCTTTTCTCTGGAAATACGTCTCTTTCTGGGGGTGACCTAAAACCGACACAGTGCCAGGAATTAGAGTAAGAGGAAGTGTTGGTAGCGGCACTAACACCATTTCATTCTCATCTTCTGAGAATGAAAAATTACTGAGTATCTTGGGTGAAGTGAGACATTATTCATTAACAGAGAACTTAAATGTTAAGTCTCTGAAAAAAAAAAAGTCAGCATCTCTTAGTTATTTCCAATGTTAGTGCAAGAGTGAGCATTCTGAGAGCATCATCTTGTAACTTTTCATTAATATATCAGTTTTTCCCAAACCCTTAAAGAAATGCTTGAAACTGCTTGTCAAATCAGGAAAAGGTAGGTCATTATTCAAAGGAAAACGCAATATAGGAAATTTAGGGATAAATAGTTCAGCATTTTTTTTTTCTTATCAAAGATTTATGACTGTGTCTATCTCGCGTTCTTTCTCTCTTCTGGACTATTTCAGTAGCTGCTTCCTTGGTCTGTGAGCCTCTTTTTCTTTTCCTCCACCTCTTCGGTTTGTCCCTCCCACTTACCTGAGGACAGCTGTCACAAAGCTCAGTTCGAAACTTCTTGCCTGGATGTCCCGGGTGCTTCCCTGGCTGCTCTCAGATGACTTCCCAGTCCTCTCGCCCCCCACCGTCTTATTCACACCTCCTGTGGTCATTCCCTCCCAAGAGACTTGTCCCTCTTTGCCTGAGCACGTCATGCTTTTTTTTTTTTTAAAGATGGTTGATACTTTTTAAAATTTATTTTCAAGAATGTTTACAGCAGCTTTATTTGTAATAACCAAATATCAGAAGCAACCGAAATACACACAACGAAAGACCAAAAAGCCAAAAGGTGGAAATTAAAAACAAACGAACAAGCAACTGATACACAAAATAACATGGATTAATCTCAAAGACATGCAGTCCCTTTGTTGACGTTGACCCCTCCGCTAGGCACATTCTCCTTCCTACCTCTCCCTGTTGCTATGCACCCAATCCTACCTTCACTATGAAACCAACCTCAGTGCCACCTTCGTCATCCTATCTTCCCAGACACCGCCTTGGCCCAGAGCTGGAAGTAGTTCTTCGACCTGTAACAGCGCTTTATCTGCGGTATCACTCTTAGAGCACTTGCTCTTCTGGTTGATTTGGAAGGAGTATATCTCCCTATGTAAACTGTAAGTTCTTTGAAGGCAGGGCTCATGGTGAATTATTTTATTCCTTAAAGTGCCTTATTGCCCAAAATGTCATCTGCTGAGCAGTAGCTCAGGATCACCTGGGAACTTGTCAGAAAGGCAGAATCTCAGCCCCAAATCCCAGACCTACTGAGTCAGAATCCACATTTTAACCAGGGATTGCAATGTGCATGAATCATACGTTCTGGTACAGTACATGACACACTGAACCCCACATGGAGCAGGGACTCCAGGATATCTACTAAATGATGAATGAATGAATTACATTAAAAGTTGGTGTTCTCATTGACTGAGAGGGAGATTATCTCATAAGCTTGCAAATACAGAAAATGTAAGCCAGCACGTGTCATTTCCTGTCACCATATTCAATCTTAAAAACATGAAGCCCCTTTTCTTCCTTTGGAATCTTTGACTTGTTACTTTGGGTCACCTTTGGTAGTTTTTTTTTTTTTCCCCTTTCTTTTTTTGTTAATACCCTCCCAGAGTAGTATTTGGCCTTATGTGAAGAAGCATAGAGAGAGATTCTGTTAATTGGGTCTAAATATAGACTGTGCAGAAAAAAAATTGCTAGCATCTAAAAATAAATACTTGTATGAGTGTATCATTGTATTATCTTCTTAGCTATGTTCTTCAGGACCAGTAAGTGGAAACTGTAGGCTAGGAGGGCTCTCTGTCACCGTGTCAAGAGCTGAGTGTTCCAGTTCACACTTAACTTGCTAATAACCACAGAAGGAGATGACAGTATAAGACGCTGGAATTTTCAAAATGCTAAAGAATTTGGTATTAAGGTGTCCTTAGCTGTCTGGGACTAAAACAAGTGGGAAGAAACACATAAAGTAGGAAAGAATAGCTACCTGCAGCTTAGACCAGGCAAAAGTACCACCCACTGTGGCACGTTGTGAAAATCTGTGGGACCCTTTTTGTTTGTCGCAATAATTGAAGGGGTGACATTTTAGTAGGCGCAGGTTAGGAATGTTAGATATCCTGCACAGCATAGGACAGTCTCACACGTGAGGCTGCAACTTTAGAACATCCGGCCAGGCATTTTGGGGGTAAGAAAATATTTATATTACTAGAATCTAAACATGTTACATATATAAACAAAAGGCATTTTAAATACATGCTTAGTTTTTCAGGAATGCAGCCCCTTTTTTAAATTCAGAGGATATTGTCCTGTGTTTTGTGTAGAACTTGATTGTACGGTGATGTCCCTACTCTTACCAGTCTGCATTGGTATTGATAGCTGCTAAATTCACACTGATTCTACTTAGAGGTGCCACCATCTGGTGTCATTGTACCTGAGCATTTGTATATTGAAATGCATTTGTTTATAAATCTCTCTTTATTTCTCCTTTATAGAATAAGACATTATATTGATTTTTTTAAGTATGTATATGACTAGGTAAGTTTTCTGTTAATTATATCTCAGGCTATAAAAAGTGGCTCTGGGTTTGATGAGGCTTGCATAGACATCCTCATTAGTTCTTGTCTTAAGACACGGTAAAAAAAAAAAGATAAAGGCTCAGGTTTAATCAGAGGGATAGAAATAGGGACAGTCACATCCCACAGGAAAAGATGGGAAGAAACATGCAGGGAATTCACATATTGGGCAGCTCATCAGAATGGACAGAGCTTGGGCTCGGAGGTTAATGCGCTTGAGTCGGAAGCTCTTTCCTGCCACTTTCTACCACGTGGCCTCCGTAACTGTCCTGAATTCCAGCTTCTGGGGGTCCTGGTGGAGTCAGAATGAATATTAGAGATAATAGCCTTAAAACACCTGGCACAGAGGTACAAAAATGTCCCAAATTGTAAATAATGTATATAATAACCCTAATGCTGTGTGGCTTTTTGAAAATGGAAAGTAAAGAAGCTATCTCACTGCCTTCCGTAGACGTTGACTGGGTTTTCGACATTTCTTCCTGGCTGGATTTGGGGTCCAGACTCCAAAATCCAGGTTCTTTAGATGACTTTGATCCTGCCATTCAACTGTTGGTGAAACTCCTAACTTAAACCACTCTCTTCCTCCAAAATCCCCTGGACTCTTGCCCTTACGGGACTCTTCCATCCAGGGACACAAAATATCTACCCTCTCAAGCAATCCTGTGGCTTTCCTACGGCAACTTAAGTGGCTTCAGCATGTGAGTTTTTTCCTTTTTAATACTCACTTTTGCAATTACTAAAAAAGTGCGATTTTATGAAGGACGAGAAGATGAGAAACTTCCTCTGGTTCCCGCCCTCCTCCCTCCATCTTCCCAGAAGTCTCCGGGGCCCAAGCGCTTTCTCTCGGGATTTTACTCGCCACGTCGGCTTCTCGCGAGATTTAACTGGCATGGCGTCTCCATTCCACTTCGCTTTAGTCTGTGACCAAACCATTTTTCTTCCATTCGGACCCCCAGAACGTGTGCAAGCTGTCAATCCGGTAACAACTTTTCCTTTTAGATTCTTTACTGGCTTGTTCAGTTTCAGATACGAGAAGTGTAGACTTCACCAGTGTCGCAGATCTTTTTAAGAATGACTTCTTAAAAAGAAAAAGTAAGTTACCGCAGGGGACAGTCACCAACCTTTGCTCAAACACTAATGTTAAGACTGTGTAAATAAGGATGCTTTGCCAGCTACTCAGCTTCACTGGGGCATCTGGGGAGACTGAGAAATGTTTGTAAGACAATATGAGTTGTGGATTTTGCATTCAAACCCTTTTAAATGTTGGTAACGAAATGAATCTCTGTAGTGCAAAGGGATCACTGCTTAGTCAGTTGCCTTTTGGGAGAATTATTTCCGATTCTTTTTGAGAGGTTAAATGCTGCTCATTAGAAGAATGGCCATGTGGCCGTTGTGTGTTTTATGACATTTTGGTCCATTTTCCATCTCAACTTTTCCCCACCTCTTGATGCACTTGTCACAAGGTGTTCCGGAGGTTCCTTCTGCTCTTGTCTTTGGCAGGATCATCTTTAACTAGAGTGATATAAATATCCCTCTCCTGTCCCTATTACAAAGTGTCCTCCCTCAGAATTTCATGCCTGGTTCCCTTAAGCTGTCGTGTGTGTTTTGGGTGTCGTCTACATTCTTCTGAGCCCAGCGATCTCCGATAGGAAAATTCAGCGCATCCAGCCTGGATAAACGCCCCCTGCTCTGACATCTCTGACATCTCTCTTGGCATGTTAAAGTTAGACCCAGGTCATTATTTTTGTATCAATGACATTTTCGTAATGCACTAAGTAATGAGGTGTTAAGAACACCAAAAAAAAAAAATAAAAAGTCTTAAAAATGACCAGAACATTTCTTGAAGCATTTAATATTAAGGGTGTTAGCCTTTCATATCTCTTTTTAAATATAAATTTATTATAAAACGTATTGAGTGACTTCAAATGCAAGGTATTCAGTATCTGGAAAAGTGGGATTTAATTGCGGTCTCCTCCATGTCACTGAGGCGCCATGCCTGCCCAGCTCTCAGTGCCACATGTACCTTCTAACTACCGTTCCCCAAACGGGTCTTCCCTCCGCACCGTTCCCCAAACTCCGGCTGTCTCCACCCGCTGACAAAGCCCCAGCCCTTGATCACTCCAGCTGAAGGTGATTTTCCCCTTTCTGAATTCCAGGAGGGGCTTTGCTTGCAAAAATAACTGGGAAAAAAAAAAAAAAGGCAACGGAAGTTCCACAATTAATCTTTTTCGAAAAATGTACTTTATTTTTTAGAACAGGTTAGAGCCCGTGGTGAAATTAAGTAAAGGTACTTAGTTCCCTTCAACCCCCTACCTCCTCCGCTGTCTGAATTCCCCACCAGAGTGGCACATTTGTTACAACTGGTGAAGCCATGTTGATGTGTCATTGTCACCCAGAGCCCATAGTTTCCATCGGGCTTCACTCTTGGGGCTGTACAATCTTTGGGTTTGGACAAACATATACTGACTGGTACCCACCATTACAGTGTGGTACAGAGTGTTTCACTGCCACAAAACCCCTCTGCCTGTTCACCCTCCCCCCCCAAACCCTGGCAACTACGGATCGTTTTTACTATCAGCACGATTTTGCTTTTTCCAGAATGTCATATCGTTGCAGTCATACAGTATCCACTTTCAACCCTTCGAATTTATGCTTTACCTTTCTTAATATAATACAGCCTAGGCTTCTTGAGGACAGGTGGGGAGTATTGATCTTTGTTCTACAGTGCGCTCAACACACTGCCTCTTGCAGTTACTACACGATCGTTTTGAGTGAGTGAACACGTAGATATTACTTCACGCACTCACTATTCCTAGAGTTGCACGGGATGGGAATTGGCTTTTTAAAACAGAATCCTATGAGAGAAAAGCTTATCGTTTAATAGGAAATTTCAGGGAAGCAAATGATATTTTTTCTTTTTTAGCGTTAATGAGCCACTACCTAATGTGTTGCCCTTTTATGAGTGAATTACCTTGGATTTGGCATTACGATCTCCATGTCCATGTTTTGCTTTTCATTTATTCTTTTATTCCTTCAGCATATGTTTAATAAGGGCATGCTGTGTACCCCTGTCTAAGTCTGGGAAGACTTCAGTGAACACACAGAGAACCTGCCTTCTTAGCGTGAGCGTTTCGGCGAGGAGAGGCAGATGATGAATAAATGCGTAATGAATGGCATGTGGGTGAAGTGCCGTGGAAGAGCCCAGAAGACAGAGGAAAGAAGCCAAGTTAGAGGCTTAAGGCCAAGGCCTGCCGGTCAGGTGTCTGAGGAGCACTAGGATGTGGGGCAGCAGGATGGCCGGAAGGCACTGAGGGACCCAAGTTAGGGTAGGGTGGGGGTGGGGCATAGCTGGTCAAGGTCAAAGTCAAAGTCATGTAGGGCCTTGTAGACTGTGGTGAAGACTTGAATTTTTGCTCTGAGCGAGGGAGGAAGTCATTGGAGGTTTCTGAGGACCTGTACACTTGATAAAGGTGGTGTCTTGGGGCACGGGGCAAACCTGCAAGCAGGGAGAATCGGGAGGGGGCACAGCTCAGTGATGGACAACAGAGTGAGAATAGAGTTGTGGCCATGAGGGGTGAGAACTGCCTGGTTCGTGGAGTTGATGAGATCTGCTGCTGGTCTGACCGTGGGGGCCTGTGAGGGAAAGAGGGGCGTCAGGAAGGATTGTGCACAAGGTCTGTGGCCTCAGCAGCTGGAAGATTCCTGTTGTCATTTACTGTGATGAGGGAGCATCAGGTTGGAGGGACGAACTCCAGTTGGATTTTGGATGGGCTACATTTGACGTTTCTGTTGGACATCCAAGGCCGTTGGCTGTGAGGCTCCCCTCCAGATCTGTGAGTCCTTGAATTCAAGGTCACACATCTTGGCCATCTTTGTATTCTCCACTTATTAATAGTCTACAGAGGTCCTGGCCCCTGGGATACCTAACAGTGGTGTTTGAGTCCACAGATTCAGATTTGCGTTATGCGGGGTGTTCTTTGAGTGCCCTGCAGTTTCACTCGCACCTTCATGCTCTTTTTCGTCATAATCAGGGAGAGACAATTGGGAAGAAATGCTGCGTGAAACTTTCTGGGAATGGGTAGAACCAGAAATGCTGACAAGAGGTTTAGCAGTGAAAAACAGAGAGTCCTCAGACCAAATCTAAGTAAGTTAGCATAAAGCATCATTCTCTGAGTTCCACGCCTACTTACCCGAGTTGCTTGACTCAACAGCTGCTAAGACTACAGCTGTGTAATTCCTCCACGTTTTCCTTTTGCCTGGAAAATGTATTCCAGTTTGTCATTGCTTCATCACTTGTAATTTTATATTAGGTTTCTTTTTTTTTTTTTTTTTTCCAGTCTGGCCATAATGGTTAAGAAAAGTCTTGCAATTATCTTTCATTCTCTTGATCTATTTAATTTGTTTTCACTTGGCATCTTGTTTTATTTATTTATTAATTACTTTTTTTTTTTGAGACAGGGTCACTCTTTGTCACCCAGGTTAAAGTACAGTGGCATGATCATAGTTTACTGCAATCTCAAACTCCTGGGCTCAAGTGATGCTCCCTCCTCAGCTTCCTGAGTAGCTGGGACTACAGGCGCACACCACGATATCTGGCTAATTTTTATTAGTTTTGTAGAGATGGGGTCTTGCTATGTTGCCCAGACTGGTCTGGAAATCCTGGGCTCCAACGATCCTCCTGACTCAGCCTCCCAAAGTGCTGGGATTACAGGCATCAGCCACTGCCCCCGGCCTTGCTGTTTTGTTTTAGATCCACTTGGGGTTTTATTATTCGCCTTTGAGGCCCCCCAAGCAGCTCTTTTTAGTGGTTTGGGGAAGGCCTCCGTAAGGAAACTTCCTTATACCTGGTTGAGCCTAGTGTGTGGTGGGGATCGCAGGTGGGGAAAGACCTTTCATACAGAAGGAAAAGCCAAGTGCAAACGTACGTGGCCTCTAGGAGGGCGGAGGCATAGTTAGGAGTAGCTAGAACATGGGCTTCGTAGGAGTTGGGAAGACAGCTAAGGCTTAGAGAACAGATGACAGGCAGGTAATTAAGGTCCTTATGGGCTTTGCTAAGCAGTACAGAAATGGGGAGTGTCCAAAGTGTGGAGCTTGAGAATACTATGATGAGATTGGTATTTTTAAGCAAAGCTACTTTGGCATATGAAGAACACATGGGAGATGAGGGAGACTGGTTAGAAAGTTCTTTATGTTGCAGGCAAAAGACAATGAAGCTCATAAAGTTCTTAGAACAGCAGCTGGCATACATTCAGTGTGATATAGATGTTTATAACATAAACAAATGAAAGCAGAAACATTCATGATGGGGAGGAGAGCACAAAATTGGACAGACATTTTACATGTATGATTACAGTGTCTACTTGGATGAGGGTGATGTCATTCTAGGACAACGAGCAGGTGGGGTTAGGTGGAGGTTGAATAAGGGTCACAGTTCTGTCTAGACGTGTCATCTGCATGGAGCTCATGGATCATCCATTAGGCAACTGGAAATATAGGTCTTGGGCTCAGCAGAGACCTCAGCCTGGAAGAACACATTTGGAAGTTGTCAGCATCTAGTTAGGGAAGAGAAAGATCATCCCAGGAAAGGAAATAAAGCAAGAAGGGAAAATGGTCAAAGATAGAAACCATTACATACTGTTGAGTCCCTGTGGCACCAAAGGTTTTAACCATTGATGTTAGAGTTAAAATAGAGAGGAGAGTTATCTTCAAATTTTGCTTGATTTCGTCTTTTATTAACATTTGCTGACTAACCAACTGGTAAATATCCCAGGGAAATATTACATTATTTTCGTTTTATTAAAATAAAAGAACACAATCTATTTGATCATTCTTCAGGTAGCACCAAGTGGTGTCAATGAAAACAGTTTAATAAAATGTCCTTCCAATACCCACGGCCACCAGCTTTGAAGTCAGTCATCGTAAGGGATGACTGTGCGTTCTGGCTTCCCCAAAGCACCGAAAATTTGCGGTGTTGGGCATAGCCGTTCTGTCTTAATATTGTACAACACTGAGTGGGACTTGAGACTTGGGGAATCTTTAGGAGTTGGAGCAGAGCATCATTCTGCCCCAAACCTAGACACCACGATAAAAACCCAAACAGGCTGTTCTTACCAGCAGTATGGGTTCCTGAGTAATATCATGGGACGATAATAAATCCCACATTTGTGAATTCTCTTTGCAATTCCAGGTCCTCAAGTATATAGTATTTAAAGCTGCCTCTCTGGCCACTTGACATGTCTTGAGTGATCGCAGGCAGCTGCCGGTCTTTAGCGGGAGCTGTTCTCTGTAGCCGTACAGTGCGTCAGGGAAGACTGGATACGCATCACATGCGTGTGTGCGAAACAGTGCTTCCAGCAACGGCGTCTTCCAAGTGATAAAAATAACTCAGCTTTAGTCAGTAGCCCTGAAGTCAAGTGTCCCCTTTCACTTCCTGTTCTCTGTTGGTATTCTCCAAAGGGACATCTTGTCTTCCACGATTTGGAATGTGATGTTTCTGTTCTCGCTGATGTAACCATCTTAATTTCTGTCTGCTTCTCCTCTTGCCATGTATTTTCAAGGTCTTTACCTCCTGATCACTTGCATTTTACAGTCTCATGTCTATTGTTCATTCCTACAGCAGGAATTTGACAGCCGCCTGTCTGCCAGGCACTGGTTAGTTAGCAGAGGTGCTTAGACTTTGATTTCTATTTTTCTCCCGGTTTTTTAGACCTTTGCTGTTTCATGACCAGGCACCAGCTTTCAGATCAGGAATTCTCTTAAAGGTCTTGCTTTATATTATTTCCAGATCACCGAAGGCTCTTTCGGGTCTTATATTCTGATAATAGATAGATGTATTTCTTCCAAAATATCAGATCCAATTTTAGATTGTGAAGTTTTCCATAAGTCTCCTTTTCGAAACCTTTATTGACTTGTGAAAATGATTTCTCCTTTTCCCTTCTCTCTGCGTTGAGCTCCTTCTCAAGAGCTCTCAATAAAGGCTGCATGAGAGGGCGGAGAAGGAATGATAGCGGGTGTTATTAATCCTTGAAAGATGCGGCTGCCAGTGGTGTTACTTCCTGTGTCAAGCCTCCCACCGGCAGACCTGGCAAAGTGTTGAAGTGCCGTGGGCACCGCCTTCGCACGCGCACTACCGGGCCCTACGCTGTCGCCGTCACCTCGAGACAGGATGGTGTCCATCTCCAGCACGCCGCAGCCACCATGCCAGCTCACTCCCTGTGCAGCAAAAACTCCCGTTGTAGCTGCTAAAATAACCGAGCGCTTTGCTGTTGTGGGAAACAAAGGAATGTTAGGTCCCTGCCCGAATCTTAGGGTGACAGCCTGAGCCGTAGAAAGTTCTTCTTGATTTCTGGAGCAATATTCAATGGACCAATGACATTTAAAACTGTAAAAGAAAAATACAACCTGCGATAATTAGATACAATAAACCGATTTCTCTGTTCTTACGTATAAAAATTGTTGTGTGCGTACTACGGTTTTTACAGCTAAGTGGTGTAAGGAGCCTTCTGTGGAATTCTCTGGGCTTTTCCTCCCCGTCTTTTTCCAGCCTCCTCTCTTCTCAGCCTCCTGTGCTAACCGATTGCACATGTGTTTCAGAATGGAACCTGGAAAAGGAATGCGTACGGCCCTCGTATGGATATACCATTCCAGATTCCATATGCCGTTAGATAATACACTGGCTCAACCGTCCCAAGTCAGCCCAGAAAGGGGGAATTTGGATTGGAAAGGAATCAAAGGCTTTGCGGAGCTAATATAATTGACTGCAGTTAAACAGTAATAGGGTGGTCTGGACAATGGGACGAAGGCCAGGTTCACAATCACAGGCAGTCTCCTCTGCCCTTTAGAACGAGGCGAGGTCTGCCACATGGAGAACAGGGCAAACCATTAACTTTCTGAGGGCTTAATCCAAACGTGGGTCCTGAGCTTTGTCTTTTGTTCTCTGAAAGGGACAAAGATATTGAATCCAGGCAGAAAAACCTGTGCTTATCCATCGTAACCATCTTCACAATCTTCTTTTATCTCCCTCGTCCTTCTGAAACAGGGCTCTGAAATAAGTATTGGTTGCATCTAATAAACGTCAGCCAAGGTCCATGACACCTTCATTTCTTTTGTCCCTTGCATCTGACATTATGTCTAGCATAACCTAGTTGTTAGATGGATGGATGAATGAATGAATGGCAATGGTGGGGAAAAAAACAAAAACAAGGAAAATGTTAGTGAGGGAGGAAAGGTTGAAAACAGCAAGTTCTAGTTCTTAGGGTAAGGGATGCCCTCAGTGCTATGGGGGAAGAAATACGGGATGAGTATAAAGTTTTCCAAACTGTATTCCATGGGACAGTAGACTGTGGCAGATTACACACGCACATGTGCCCGCGTGCGCGCATACACACACACACACACACACACACACACACACGTACACACTCCCACGGTCTGACTAACGTCATGCACCATATCACACTGTGGGATCCACAGTGTGTGTTTGTATACCAAAGTCTCTGAAAAGACCTACGAGAAAGATAACCTGATTAACCTTTATTTAACTCAGCTTTTCCCTATGGCATTTGAATGTGGAGCTCTCCGCATCACACCTCTCCACATTCCAGAACCTTCTGAGCACGCTTTGGCCAAAATTTATAAAATCATCATAGGCTTGAGTGCAGCCGACCTGGGTTTGCATCACCACGGTTTACCACATAGTGTGTGATCCTGAGGCAGATTACAAAAGCTCTGGTCCCCTTCTTCTGTACGATGAGGATAATGTCACCTCCTAAAATGTGAGACTTAAACCAGGTAATACAGGGAAACCTTTTGTCCACCGGCACAGGGTAGATCTTCCCTGGTTGGTAATTTCTGCTGCAGTGCGTGCCTTTTCTCTGTGCCGCACTGCCACCCACAAAGAGGAGCTTCTTAGGATACAACTTCTTGTCCTTAATCCTTATGGCCAGTGTAGACAATGTTATTTGCACCTGTAAAATGCGAATAATTAGTCTTTTTTAAAAAACTGCTCTCCCAAAGGAAAGATATGACAAAGGGCTCTTGGTCCTCAGTACTTTTGCATGTGTTGGTGCTGTTGCCTCCTAAGTTCTAGCAACATTGTGTGTGTGTGTGTGTGTGTGTGTGTGTGTTTTAACTCCCCCAGGTTCTTCCAAATTGTCTATTTAAAAGGGGAAGTCTTTCTAGAAATGTCTTTTATTCACATACCAAATAAATGGCTGTCCAACAACTATATGTAGCAAGAATAACAGCCACTAACATTCATCTTGCTTTTACCAGGTACCAGGCACTGCTCTAAACGTATTATGTGTCTATCTCAACTTCATCCTCACAACAACCCAGTGAAGGGAGCTCAGTGATACTCAGGTTGCAGATAAGGACACTGTAGCTGGAGGAGTAATATGCCTAAGGCCACCCAGCTAGGGAACTCTGAGTGACTAGAGCCACTATAGATATGCACAGACAAGGATGAGTGAAAAATGGGAGAACCAGCCAGCGCGGTGGCTCACTGCTGTAATCCTAGCACTTTGGGAGGCTGAGGCAGGCAGATCACTCAGGGCTAGGAGTTTGAAACCAGCTGGGTAACATAGTGAGACCCTTGACTCTACAAAAAAAAAAAAAAAATTAGCTGTGCGTGGTGGCACATACCTGTACTCCCAGCCACTCAGGACGCTGAAGCGGGAGAGTCACTTGAGCCCAGGAGTTCAAGGTTGCAGTGAGCTATGATGACACCACTGCACTGTAGCCCCGGTAACAGAGTGAGACCGTTTCTCAATAAAAAAAGAAAGAAAATGGGAGAACCACCTGGTGAAGAACCTCAAAGTTTTTATTTTCTTGCCAAGTTTAGGTGAAAATTCCTCCTTTTTCAGGAAGGCAAAGTTATATACAGTATTCCAAAGTTTAAATCACGCTTTAGGCATCCCCCTGTCTAGCCGCTACGTATTAAGCAGGATCAACAGAACCCGATGGCATCCTACTGAGTTCAGGGACTTCAGTCCACAAGTTCCTCCAAAACTGAGCCCCTTTCATAAGATAAAGGCACATATAATTGAATATTGCCAGATAGCCAAATGTCAGTTACTGTTAATTTAAATATTTACATTTTTACCAGGGGTCTCCATGAAGTAAAAAACTGCTACTTTCCCCAATGGCAGCACTCCTAACAGTGGACCGCAGGCCTGATGGGGTGATCTCTAGTGACCCTAAAACCGGAGCTTTGTGCCCTGTGCGTGGCGCAGCCCCAGGATCGGGGCTATGTCGGGTCCCAGCCTGTGCCCTGTGCCAGCTACTCCCCTGTCGTCTACGCATCTTGAGAGCAGTGAACGGTCCTCCGCGGGCTCATTTCTGAGCATCACACTTGACCTTGCCCCGGGAGTCAAGTAGTAAATATCGGCTGAATGTTGGCTGTGTGCGCAGTAATACCTGCTTGGGATACGGTGATGTTGGGGTGGGGGGACCGTGAGAAGTATGGACTGAGCTGCCCTCTGAGTGAACCAGCGACACTGACCGTCTTACTTTTTCTCAGGCAGTGGCTCCAGCTTGTGCCACTCTTTCTCCTTTATTGCCTGAATCAATCACCCTCAGATCCTGCGGACTGATCTCAGGTTGGGTGATGCAGCAGTGGTGGCCTTTACATTTGAGTTGAGGTTCCTTGTATTTCATTAATAGACACGTAGAGTCTAGGATCAGGGACCCTTGGGGACTTTTTTGTGATCTGGGGAAAAAAGAAGCTTTTCTAGAAAAAAAAATGGTTGCCTTTCTACTCTCTGAGGGTGAAAAAGAAATGCAGTTAGGATAGGTAGGGGCTTCTTGCAAACTAGATTAGAGAGGGACGTCACCTGGCAGGTGTCAGCTGGACTTTGTTGGGCACAAGGACAGGAGCAGAGCTGGCTTTGATTTAAGACTCACTAACCCTGCGGCCCATTCAGGAGAAGCCGTTTGCCCGACAAACCGGACTCTCCTTGCTGTGGAATTTTAGTTTCCTCCCAGGGCCGGTGTTAGATTCTCTGGGTACAAAAGGTGCCAGGAGGAGAAACCATGATACCATCCTGGTTTATTTGCGGATCTGGGCCTCCGCCTCCAAAGAAGGTAGCACTTAGGCCCAAGATGCCTGCTCACCTGCTGAACTTCTCTGCACAAAAGTAAGAACAAGAGGAGCCCAGCTGGGGAGAGCCAGGCCACAAGTCATTCAGGAAAAATGGACGTGCATAGAAATGGCTGGAAGGCCGAGAGGGTTTTTCTGCTGAGGGAAGGTTGAAGGGGAACTCTAAATTGTAGATTTTTTTTAAAAAGTGAGTATTTAAGAATATGCCATCACTACGCACCTCAAGCGCGGAAATTGGTGACTGATACTTTGGTTTCATAAGATGCACAGGGAAATGGAGCATCACCGAGGCCGTCCTTCCCTCTCCTCGCGCAATCTCCTCCTGTTAACCTCTGCATGGGAATCCACAGGAGAATGGGGCGCATTTTGCAGTTTGCTGTTAAATAGACTTTTAGGGAGCCCAGGAGGGCAGCCTTATAAATGTTTCCCTGAGAACAGTGACAGGAGCCCTCACCCTCCGCAGAGGTGACAGTGAAATTGCATCTTTATTTGTCCCCAGACATTGACAGAAATGCATGACAAAGTGCTCGTCTCGGTAGGCCCCAGGAGCGTAGCCTGGTGATTAAACGTTCTCAGTTCCCAGTGAGCAGCGTCACTGCGTTCAGAAGCGCCCATTAGCTGGGCACAAGGTCCAGTTAGGAGGAAAGGGGCGCAGCTGTGGAAATAGCGGGGGGCTGTGTTGTTACAGCGAGATGGGGCTTTTCAGTACGAAGTCGGTGGGAAGCTCTTGTGGATTCCCATGTGGGATGCCCTCCCGCAGAGGGAGGTGGTTTTGAATAGTTACTGTTTCTCTGCTTTGGGACACCACCTGCAGAAATGTGTTTATTTTGACCGTTTATGTATTGCACGAAGCTGGTGAAAGCACCTGGTGAGCGGTGATCGTTTTGGGTGGATGTATTCGCATCCTACCACAATGCCAAGCTTGGAACTGCTATCAGGCTAAATGTCACGGGCCATGATCTTAGAACTGATTGTCGATTTGTAGAATCGCTGGTCATGGTTTTGGCAAATTGTCCTTCTTGGGAATGATGGAGTCAACTTTACTTCGGAAAGACAACTTAATCCTCAGCAAGAGAACTTCAAAAATGCCTGTTATTCTGTCCGTTCATTTAACAAAGAAATCCCTTTGCCTTGTTAACTCTTCTCCGATTCCTACTATAGTTCTGTTTACATATTATAAGATAAAGAGAATCAACCACATGTCTTTGAAGAGGTCTGGCCCTGTTAGCCCACGGTAACATTTCTGCTTGAAATTTAAGCATCTTGACAACATTGTGAAGACTTAGGTCATGGCAGGTAAGGGCCATTTCTTAGAGGAATAAACCCTCAGCTCAGCAAAGTTTGTAATCTGTCCAGGGTCGCACTTTAAGAGTTTCCTCAGTGTGGGAGAGCACACATGTGGGCGTGCATGTATGGTGTCTATGTGTGCACGTGTGTGTTGTAACTCTCCAGAAAACAGGCAGGGAAGCATGTAATTTGTCCTGTGTTCCTATAAACTGCCCTACAGTTCTAGTTAGTTGCCTGGTTGCTGATGGAGGTTCACACGTGAAATTTAGTGATCTTAACTATCTATGAAATGCACCCACTGTTGACCCGAGAATGCACTCACGTCTTTTGGGTGGCTCTCCATCTCGTCTTGGTGCTGACAGTCTTCCGTGGGACCCAGCAGTGTCTAGGAGCATCTGGAAGACTGAGGCAGAGGGCAGAGAGGGTGTGGAGAGTGTGCGGCGTGACACACAGGAAGCTCATGACGAGGAGGAGGTTTCGCGAAGGTTCACCGGACCTCGGCTGCCAACGTGCAAGATGGTAACCGCGGAAAAGCGATGCTGCGCCTCACAAAGGGAGGGAGGGAGGAATTCGAGGTCTAGAGGAAGTTTTTTTCAAAGTGGAAATGAGCCTGAGTGTCACAGGAATGTCACGACAGCTAGGAATTCCTCCCTGTGTTTGCTAGACCTCCCACTTCAGAAGTGGAAACCCTCCAGTTAAAGGAGAGTGAAATGCTGGGCAAACAAACCACAGGCCTCCTGGCCTGCTTCCTACAGGGCGATGCTGAGTGTGGGGACCGCCTGCAAGGAAGGGGCAGAGCTCTGACTAGTTGCTCAGGGACTCCCTCACCCCTGTGCCCCAGACGCTGCCTTCGGGAGGTCACTGCGTGGGTAGCCCAGCAGCCAGAGCTCTTGCCACTGGGTTCTGAGCCGTAAGATGCTTTCAAATGCACTATCCATGGGTGGAAATGATTGCGATTTTATCTGTTGTCAGAATGTGAGTTAAATATTTTAAAACGTGAGCAAACGTTGAAACGGTATCAGTTCACTGCATACATTTTTCTTATTTACGTCGACTTTAACTTTCGATCATTTCATCAGTGATTGGACAAAAGTTTACCTTGATCTTATCTAACAGTGGAGGAATCAAAGGAGCTTATCAAAGATAGTGGGTATAATTAAGATAATAAAGGGTAGTTACCTGCTAAGCTGAAAACCCTTTCTTTAAACACTTTAGGCCTCTGTTTCTACCAAAGGGACATGTTGTAGATCCCAGTCTGCTAGCAATTTACTGTGTTCAGTATGCATCCCGATGACGTGAGAAACTCCAGGTGACGTGTCTGCTCCAACAGGTCTTCCACGATCCAGGCTGCTCACCAGTTGCTGAATTACTGTGGTCTGAGTCCCTTCAAAGTGAGAGCCGTTGGCAGCAGGAGCTGCTTTATGGTATTATGTGCATGGGTGGCGTGGGGTTCTCTAACTGTCCTGTCCCATTTTGCTGGCACTGAGGGGGTTCTCAGGATGTGGGACTTTCAGTTTTAAAACTGGGAAAGTCCCGGGCAAACCAGGATGAGTTGTCACCTTTCATGGGGCCAACGGATCTGGCCATAAACGTCAGCATTACATTTTTAAAACGTAAAGTCCGCATTCTGAATGCCCCCGGACCTACACTGCCTTGCAGAGTGGACTTGTCCCCCAGGGGACTCAATCAGCTCTTCCCTTACTAGGAAGGACAGTTTTAGAACAGTTTAGAACGGCTTTCGAACGCATCTTGTTCTACTTGCCCATAGGCACTGACATTTGGTGGCTGTGTTCTAGCCGAGGGTAGGCTCGGACGACAAGGTACTCCACCCCGTCCCTGTCCCTACCTGCCCACTGCCTCATCACGCACTTCTGTCTACTAGGAGAAGGGCTTTGCAGCTAAAATTTAATAATAACAGCAATGTATTTCCAAGCCAGAGATTAGATGTCTACACATCCCTTCCGGCTCCAGCATTTTGTGGTCTTCTATGGAGAACTGCTAATTTTCCGAAGGCTTCGAATGGAATGAATTGAAAGAAAACTACGTGTTCAAATGGTTCTTAGGACAGTGAGGGATGCTCGCTGTGTGGTCCTTTTATTTTTAGTAATAGTGTTGGGAAAAAAATCAGGTTATATTTATTCTGAGTGTCTGGGGGAGACTGGTGAGATTGTGTGTAGTCTAGAAAATGCTAGAATTATAAATTATTATAAACTTTGGCCAGGTGGGGGAATTCAGACACCAAAAAATACCACAATATATAAGTCAGCTTATAGATTTTTCACCTAGTTTCTTGTCCAAAAACGTATACATTGGCTGAGGAGAATAAACTGAGAAAGCTCTTTCACGGAGACATATAAATACATTTAACTGTGCTTTTTTTTTTTTTTTGGTCAGATATGTTTTTATATTAGATTTCTTGCTCTTCCCCAAATCCCCAATTTTGAGTTCATTTATTTGTGTTGCCTTCATTATAAGTCAATGTGGACTTGTTTTTCTGTTAGATAAATGCATTTGAATTGTAATACTTCCTAGTTTTTAGTGTTAACCAAATATTTTATGAATTTTCTCTGAGCTGTCAATACCTCTAGCCATTCGATGTTTATTTTCCCTAGAATACTGAGTTTTCAGCCGGGCCACTGATGTCCTTAGATGTGTGGAGGGCTGATGACAGCCACCGCTTGCTCAGCTGGGGCTAGAGACCCCCGTTTAAACGGGATGGCTTCTTTTTATGGCAAAGCAGCTGCCCTTAATGAATAATAAGCGCCCCTCCCTGAGAGAGAAAAATCACATGGCCTTGGTATCTTAGGAGTGCAGTTCCTTAAATATTCTCATGCATGATGGAACGGCATCTTTATGCAATAGAGCAGATATTGCCGACAAACACGAAATAATAGAGGAAATAACTTCCAGTGTTTTCCAGCTTTAATGATGAGAAATAAGTGAAAAAAAGAAAAGAGTTTACAATAATGTAAGGTTTTTGCACGTGATCCGGTGACTGTCTTTTACTCTGAGGTGCATACGCTCTCAGCGGAAAATAGATAAAATGAAATTTTTTTTTTTCCTAGCGTTTTCTGCCTTTGGTTTTTGCTTTATAAGGTCACACATTGCACTTGTGTTTTAAGCCACCCACAGACTCAGCCGCCGGGGTGGGGCCGGACTCGTCACTGGCCCAGAGGCTGGTGCGAGTTTGTTATTGCAGAGGGGCCAGACGTAGCAAGGCTCATTGTAATGAAATTTCATTAGAGGAAACGTTTTCAAGTGTTGCTCCTTCTAAATCAAGGGGCATTTCCCTTATAAAAACATGCTAATTTGTTCCCAGGCTGGGTACCCTATCTGGACTGCTTTTTCTGGCTAGGAAGAAATGGGAGAAGTTAAAAATTAACATTTTTTCCTTTGGAAAATTATAAACCCATCATTGGTGAAAAGGGCTTTAATCTATCAATATGTGATTTTATTTTTATAATAAAATACGACATAGGTAAAAATCATTACATGACTCTTCAAGGCAGTGTCACGATGGGGTGGAAGTGAGGAAGAGGGGCAGGATTAGAAAATGCATCGCTGGAAATCAGACTGACAATAGGTTTGGTGGAGGATCTAAGAAATTTAGCTGGAAACCTTTAAGGTGAGGGTCAGGGACAGGGTTAGGGCTCCTCTTTAGACCGTATGTGTGTATTGACGTGCATTTAGAATATGCGCGTCTGGAACTCCAGGCTGCAATCGGGCTGCAGCCATCAACGTCAAAGGTTCTGAAACTTTCTCTGTTCGTGGCATTCTCTATGCTGCAGGCCAAAAGAAATAGCCAACAGTTCAATTTGTTAAATTAAGCAGTAAAGTGCAAACAACTTAGTACGCATTTATGACCTAACAATGTAGTGGCTGATTGAAAATATAATCACATAAATTCAAAGGCAAATATATATTTTTTCATTCTCAGGTGATGGTTAGTTTCATGTCAACATAGCTCGGCCTTGGTGCCAGGTATCTGGTCAAGCACCAGTCTAGATACTGCTGTGAAGGTATTTTTCAGATGAGATAAACATTTGAATCAGTAGATTTTGAAAAGATTATTACTCTCTTATGATGTGGTGGGCCTTATTTAATCAGCTGAAGGCCATAAGAGGGAACAGATGGAGGTTTCTGGGAGGAGGAGGGAATTCTGCCTTCACACTGTCTTTAGACTTGAGTTGCAACATCATGTCTGCCTGGGTCTACATCCTGGTAACCTGCCCATGAGATTTTGGATTTGCCAGGTCTACACTTGAGCCAGTTCCTTAAAATAAATTTCTCTCTCTCTCTCTCTCTAAATACACACATATTCATACACACCCCCTATCAGTTCTGTTTCTCTGGAGAAGTCTGACTAATACATTTACCAGTGGGATGTGTGCACCCGTTGAGCACTGCACAAACTTCCCAAACTTTGGATTCAGATTGGATACCATTTCTCGTTCCACTTTGATTTATGTGCAGTACTCGCTTTTTATCATGGCAAAAAAACCTCACTTTGCAAAGATGACATCACCCAAAGGAACGCAGATGAGCTAATGTTCAAACTGAACTACCTGAAGCTAGTGGTTTGCACAGTGCCCAACAAGGATTGCTGTCTTTCCCTGAAAAATTTAGAAATATCCCCCAGTGCCTCTGTGAGTTCAGTGTGGCATCCGGGACACCTGGGTGCACGGTTGGACACTGCGGGTGCAGGTGTTGGCCGCAGTCATGTGAGTAGATGCGCTCCACGGAAGACACCTGCAAGGAGAGAGTAATGGAAGAAGAGCTTTTGAGAGGAGACTTTAAAGGGAGACTAGAGATGTAGGGAAAAATTGATATACTGTCTGAAAACAGCAAGGAAAATATGATTGCAGTATGATTACAACTAAGAAGTGAATTTGACATAGGAGAGAAGGCAGGAGGAAATAATCTATAAAAGTCACATGATTGGGGGAGGAGTTAGGGGCCTCATGCATGTATCTACAGCAGAAGGTAGAGGGGGCCAAGGGGCTAGGGCGGCCCCTGGTGGCGGGTTTGAGAATTGCACAGGACGGCCAAGCTGGAAGAACACCCCCTGGGGGTAAGCCTTAGCACAGCATTGGGTGAGTCCCCAGCAACTGGCCCTTCAGAGGGGCTCGAACTGAGGGTGCGTGGCCCTGCTTGAATTCAGAGCCATAGTTTTAACAGGCCAGCATGAAATCCCCAAGTTTTTCCCAGAGCACTTCAAGTCTCTTGGCATTTATTGAAATTTAATTTACTTGCAAGAAAATTCATATATCCAGCTGCGTTAACCATACATTTGGGCAAAATGTTTCCATGAGATAACTAAAACCCATATTAATGATACAACGGTGGGACAAAACTGAAAGGTGGCCTAGTTAAGCATAGAAAACTCCAGATTTTTTTTGCAATTGCTATCATCTCCTGACTGGTTGTTTCATCAGGTAAAAGCAGTGATTCCAACAGAATCACGTGGCTGGACTCAGTGAGCTTATGTGTGTGATATAAAATACTATCTGGTATCTACTACGTTTTTATTTTGAATAAAAATAAAGGACAAGGAAAGCATCCTATTCTAAGACTCCAAGAAGGTTATGTTTTTTAATTCCACACCGCAGAAAATGCAAACAAATTTGTAATTACACTTCATGGTTGGAGATCTGCGGAGGAAAAATAAATTGGTGCCCGTCCACCCAAAAGCCACCAATCAGACCTAGAATGGCAAATCGCAAGTATAAATTGCATGCTCAGTGCTGATTACTTTCCCTTCAGTCTATTGTGAACAATTAAAAATTTAGATCTTGGGCTGGCAGTGCTGTTTTTTGATGTATGATTCAAGAGCATAAAATTCATCTTAAGTTCTCCTAATCCTGGTTTACACTTTCTGTTCCTTTTTGGTTAGAGTGTTATCTTCAGGAGGCCCATAATAAACTATAAATACTGCCTCGGGGAAGTTCTCATAGCGCCGTAGCACCCATCCATTCATCAGAATAACCCGCACTGAGAACACAACTGTATTTACTGTGTAAAAACAAAACAATGTTCAGTAGCAATCTCCATTAATCGATTTAATAGCATAGAGATGGTTCTAAAGATTCTCTGCTGTCTCATTCTCATCAGAGCCACATTGGAGCGTCTCAAAAACTACAGAGAAATGAGGCAGCTGCTATGGAAAACAGCGTGGTGGTTCCTCCGAAAAAAATAAAAACAGAATTACCATATGACCCAGCAATCCCATTTCTCGGCATATTCCCAGAAGAATTGGAAGCAGGAGCTCAAAGAGATATCTGTACACCCATAATCACAGCAGCACTATTCATGGTAGCCAAGGGGTGGAAGCAACCCATTGGAAGCCTCAGTGGAAGACAGGATAAGATGTGGAAGGAAATTCTGACGCATGCTATAACGTGGCTGAACCTTGAAGACATTCTGTTCAGTAAAATAAGCCAGTCACAGAAAACAAAGACAAATGCTGTATGATGGCACTTAGATGAGGTACTTAGAGTGGTCAAATTTAGAGACAGAAATTAGAACGGTGGTTGCCAGGGGCCGGGGGAGGAGGAACGGGGTGTTAGTGTTTTTGCAAAATGAAAGGAGTTCTGGAAAGGTACAGTGCTGTTAATAACAGTTTCACAACAGTGTGAATGTACCCAATGCCACTGACCTGGACACTTAAAAATGGCTAAGGCAGTAAATTTTATGGTGTGTGTATTTTACTGAAATTTAAAAAAAAAAAAAAACCTGTAGAAGAGTGGGCTCTCCCATAGAAATTCAGTTCCAGGCAGTCAGCAGCAGGGGCCCAGGCTGCAACGATTCTGGTCTAAGCTGGGGTGTGATTGCTTGAGTAGTTAAGTCCAGGTGCCAGGATGGGAGAACCGGGTGCTGGGAGAGTGAGATTGGCGACATGCCGAGCAGGGAGGCGGCGGCAAGGAAGAAGACTGCATGTGAACTTGGCCAAGGAACGGTTCCGATGATGCAGACTCCAGATGTGGTGCACGTGGGCCAGAGAGGTCATTAAATCTCATCTGAGCTACTGTCTTTCGAACCACCCAGCAAGGGTGGGAGTCTGTCACACCTCTGAGAAGCACCCCCTCTGTGCTGGGTCTCACCTTGTGGGACACTTGTCACAATCTTGAGCAGGGTAGACACCCATCTGCTTAGGGGGAGAAAGAGATAGGAGGGAGGATCAGAACGAATGGACCATACTACATTCCATCTCTACAATTTGTGGCTGAATAAAGCAACAACTTTAGAAGCATAAGAGAGCGATTCGATAATGTGGTTTACGTGTGATTGTTCCTTCTTTAGTTTGTGAAGGAGTGGACCTGGCTTTGGTCCTTTTGTTTCTTCAAGGGCCGGGACTTCTCCTGGTCCAAGAGCACCTTCCTGAACATTAGATTCATGGAGTGATCTGTGGTCAGTGTAATTTACACGTATGCACAGGCAGTTTTCTTGGCGTTCCTCAGCGGCTCACCAAACAAGGCGAACCACAGTTTAGTTGAGTAAGTGCCCCCATGCCATGAGATGTCCCTGATAATGATCCAGTCTTCTTTTCCAGGAAATTTTGTAGGAATCAATAGCATGCCCTTGTCTTCCTATTCATGCTCCTTATTGAATACAATTTGTTTTGAGTGACCTTTACTTTTCAGTAATAGTTCTTTATTTGCGAAGTGCAGATTGCAGACAGCCTAACCAGCCCTCTGGCTCTTGGTGCCTGACATTCCATCTGCTATATGATGTCACTGTAAAAACCAGCTGTGTGAGGAAGGAAAAAGATATTGATGGAATGTTCTTCACTGGAAGAAAAATTTGTGTGCATTAACCTTGCCCCAAACTCAGGTGCCCTTTAATGACAACGACAACGTCTTCTTTTGGGGCGGGGTGTGTGTGTATGCACCTGTCTGCATGTGTGTGTATGTTTGGCTAACTTATAAAAATTTTTTTTCTTAATACCGGAGAGTTAATGTTCCCTAGTTAATAATAAAATTATGAACAAGAGTTTCTAAAAATCAAAGGAGAAACAATACTTTTAGTAATAAAATATTACTAAGTTAAGCATTAGATCTTAGGCTAAGCAACCACTAGGAAATACAGAGAAGAAAGTAGGGATGAATTGTCCAGGATGGGAGTATTAGACTCTTGGATTTTTCTCTCCAAACTGTGGCTCATTAGTTATTTTGTAGTCATGCTTCTTCTGTAATCTTTGTACTGCCTCTTAGACCCTGTTTTTTTTTCTAAAAATGATGATGTTGATACTTGTTTGTGGGCTGGTCTTGTCAAGTCTTGCAAACTTGTACGGCTGCTGTGCTAATTTCTTGGATAGGAGCCTAAGATTATCGTGTTTTCATAATAGTGCTTAAACTTGTTATTGTTCAGAGACTGCTCGGAAGAGTCTTGCCTTCTTGGGTTGGCCATAAACTTGACCTCTCAGGTATTGGCAGTGCAGAACTTGAATTGGAAACGGTGTAAGCAGGTGACCAGTGAAATGCTGGTCAATTGCCACTTTCTCAACTTGAACCAGTCCTAGAAATTCTCATTTCCATTTATCCAAGAACAATGCCAAAGCCACCTGGAAACGAGCAGTGTATCTAAGTCCAGGCTCAGATTTCTGACTCGTCTTCCTTTTTACAACATTTCCTCATTGCAGCAGTGTGGGACAATGCTTTGCGAGTTCTTTGACGGTAGTGTTTTATATTGGGAGATTTTCTTTTCCCTTTTGGGTCTGGAGCTCAGCTCTGTGATTTCAAGGAGGAAAGCTGAGGCAGGCTGTGGCAATTCAGTGCCCAGGCAGGATTTCAATTCCTGGAGTTATGGAGAAATGCAGAGTTACTAGGGGAAATTATGGAAACAAGACGAGATGACAGAGAAGGGTGTGCATGGTCCTTGAGTGGGCATCTAAGAAGGAAAGCGACAAGGTCATCTTAGTTCCAGCCCTCCGATGTACAGATGACAGAGAGAACACAGGGCTCTCAGCCCCCTTATCAACTGCCTTTTATACCACAATATGAATAGATTATCTTAAACCTTTCAGACAAGACTAATTAGAAGCATCCAGTTGATCCTATAATTCACCGATTTGTTGGTCTGGCTATAAGATTAGAGAAAATTATGCTCTTAATGCAGAGCGTGGAAAACAAAGCCGGTAATGGGGTGGAAGTTTTGCTTTGCACGTGGGTATGTATGGACATGTGTGTACGTGTAAGTACATTTCAGAGGGGTGACAAGGGGAAGAAAATAAATAATTTGCCAGTTTCTCTCCTAAATTCAGTTTCACAATTCAACGGGGAAGCTCCTCTCTCTAAACGAACACTTCATTGACTTTGTAGGGGAAAACCTCTTCGGGAAATACCAAATAATTACACTCGTATTTTTGTTTTGTAAATTTTGTTCATACTACAGGCAATCTTGTTCCATTTATGCATGACACTCTTAATGAAATAGCATATTCTCCAACTAAATCATTTCATGCAAATTACACAGTTTACATGTGCTTGGGGCTCCTCAGCTAAAGGATACTTGCTAAGAGCTGAAACTTCTTGGTTTCGCATCATCTATTGTATATCATTGCGTTATATAATGATGCAGGGAAATGTGAACATAAAACCATCATTTTTGGCTTTTTACGGTAAACAATAAGAAGGCAAGCTTGTGTACCATGGGAGTGGTGTGGAGAAAGGAGGAGGAAGGGTGTGGGAGGGAAGACACTGATCAGGCCTGATGTTGGGAATTAGTGCACAGTGGAAGGGTGACCTCAGGAGCAGAGGCAACTTTTGTACCTGAAGAGTAGGAAAGGCACAAGGCATGGATACACAGAATGGAGGGTGTCTTAGTCCTTTTCTTGTTTGCTATAACAGAATACCCCAGATCGGGTAATTTATAAGGAAAAGAAATTTATTTCTTAAATTCTTCTTCGTTCTAGAGGCTGGGAAGTCTGAAGTCAAGGTGCCAGGTGCCAGCATTGGCAAGAGCTTTCTTGCTGAGTTATAACATGGCGACAGGGCACGAGCATCCAGCTCAGGTCTCTCTCCCTCTTCTTGTAAAGCCACCCGTCCATCATGGGGACACCTCCCTGATGACCTTGTCTCCTCCCAATTAGCTCCCAAAGGTCCTGCCTCCAAATACCATCACTATATGAATCTGGGCAGTAAGTTTCCAAACATGAATTTGGGGACACGTTCAAACCATAGCAGAGGGTGGAGGTATGAGGAAGTTCCTCTCTGTCGATGACATATGAAAAGGGGTGATCAGAAGAAGGAAGAGGACATTGGAAGTTTGAGCAGAGAGGAAAAACTTTGAAATAGATTGTCATCCTGCAAGATAAAAAAGCAGAATAACTAGGATCATGTAGAAGAATCCCTCAGCAAAGTCAAGTGCCAATTTGAGATTTGCTGTAATGAATTTAAGGTAAGACTATTGAGCACAGTTGTGTGGGTTTTTCTTTTTCTTCTAGTAATTTTAGCTGCTCAGTTACAAGTGGTTAGTTGGATCAAACCTGTACTGATTGCCAGGCTAGTCCGGTGGCAGAAGAGAGGCAAGGAGGGAAGATAAAGCTATTTGTAGGGAGCCGATCATGAAGTTGTACCACCAAGTCTAAGCTGGACATAGAGGACAGTGAGCACATGAAGTACAGGTGGATTAGAATGGAAGGATGAGATTCCTGTGGGGCAAGGAATTATTAGGAAGGGGTTGCTAGGGTAAGTGTTTTCGACTGCTTTAATCTTTATGCCTTCAATTTGTGCATTGTCTAAATTATGCCCTAGTTAGCCAGCTGTCCTTGAGGGCACATAGGGGTGGGGTTGTCTATAAGTCCGGTAGTCAAATTCCTATATCAGGGTTTTTATTTAATAGATTATGTTAACATTTGAAAGATGATAAAAGTTTTATTTGATCAACCTTTGTCCAATTTAGGATTAACTTACTAATTTTTTAAAAAGCTCAGCTCTCATAATTTTTAAAAATCTGTCCCACTTAAAGATTCTTTTTTTCTGATTTTATAAATTACAAATAAATCAGGCTGGGCGTGGTGGCTCACCTCTGTAATCCTAGCTCTCTGGGAGGCTGAGGCGGGCGGATTATTTGAGCTCAGGAGTTCGAAACCAGCCTGAGCAAGAGGGAGACCCCATCTCTACTAAAAATAGAAAGAAATTAATCGGACAACTAAAAATATATAGAAAAAATTAGCTGGGCATGGTGGCGCATGCCTGTAGTCCCAGCTACTCAGGAGGCTGAGGCAGGAGGATCGCTTGAGCCCAGGAGTTTGAGGTTGCTGTGAGCTAGGCTGACGCCACGGCACTCTAGCCTAGGCAACAGAGCCAGACTCTGTCTCAAAAAAAAAAAAAAGAAAATGCCTTGGGCTGAGTAATTTGCAAACGACAGAAATGTGTCGCTCACAATTCTGGAGGCTGGACGTCCAAGACCAAGGCCCCAGCAGATCTGGTGTCCGCTTCCTCGTGGATGGCGCCTTCTGCGTGTCCTCACATGGCAGAAGGGGGGAGGCTCCCTCAGGCTTCTTTCACAAGGACACCACTCCCATGCGTGAGGGCAGAACCCTTGACTTAATCACTTCCCAAAGGGCCCCACTTCTTAATGCTATCACATTGGGGATTAAATTTCAACACGTAGATTTGGGGGCACACCCACGTTCAGATCCAGCAGGCATCTCCGTTGTGGCCGGCAGCTTAGCCCAGGAACCTGGCTGCATCCAGCCCTCCGTGAAGCCCGTCCATCCCACCGCAGCCCTCGGGAGCAGGGCCCTGCCGACCCCAGGCAGTTCTCAAAGGTGAGGGTAAGGCCATCCTGGCGACCGTCACCGCCCCCTTCCCTCACAACTCAGGGATGATGGCCAGGCGCTGGCATGGCCCCTTGGGTCCTTCAGATCTCTCGGGCAGGTATCAGACCGCAGCAGGCCTTGTAGAAGGTTCTCCAGGGAGGGCGGCACTCCCAGCCCAGCCACAGCGCCTCTAAACAGTGCCCTCCCCAATTTCCGGTTCCTGAGCTATGTTGCCCCATGGGGGTGATATTCCTTCTCCATCGGGTACTCCCTTGGCCGGGCTGACAGGTAAGGTGGTCCTACAGCCAAGGTACAGACACCTGACTCAAGGTAGACAGGTGACATGCTTTCTTCCCAGAGCAAAGCAGTGCTTGCTGGCTTAGCAATAGCAACATCCTGACGAAGCCACCCTTCGGGTCCAGCTGCCCAAATCCCCAGAGCCCTCTGGGTGCTGTCCTTTCTGAGCCCAGCCCTGCTGCCTTCCAGAGGGGTCCCTTTCTGTACAAGTTGGACCGAGTCTGTCTCTCCTGCCTGTGAGCAAAGGGACCCGCTGGATACACCAGGCTGCCTGGTGGAGGGGCCCTCAGGACTCCAGGGGTCACCGCCACTGCAGGTCAGCTGAGCGCCAGCACTCGGACGTGACGGCCGCTGGTCTTAGGCCTGCCTCAGGCCCGCCATCGTCTCCTCGCGCTCAGCTGTGGGTGGCTCGGCCATTCATCACTCTGGCCAAACAAATCTTGACGAAGAACAAAGCGATGCCTTCGATCCTGCTGGGAGGCAGCCACCCGGCAGCCTGTGCCTACTCAGCGTCCCCGAGGAGGGATGGGGCCAGGCCCCATCCGGATTCCTGGACAGAGCTCAGCCTTGGGCCTCCGGTTTCCTGGGCTGGGCCAAGTGCAGGGAAATCCAGGAGTTGTCTGAATCCTGAGCCCGGCGCCAACCTGCGGTAGTGAAATGAGTGAGGGTCCTGGAGCCAGCTGGGACTGGGCTTGCACCCCAGAGCCACCGCTCACCCCTCCTCAGCTGGGCAAAGAGCTTACTTCTCTGAGCTTCAGTTTCCTGATCTGCAAAATGGGCATAATAAACCCTATGTCTGAGGGTCCTCGGGGAGATCAAATCCTGACGCCTTCCAAATCTGAGCATTTGTCTGTCACTTCCCTGTCTAGAGGGTTTTCACAGGGTCACCCCACCAGATTGTCGCTGGCGTGGCCTGTGAGCCCTGGGCTCGGGGAGACAGCCAGCATGGCAGGCTTCCCTCTCCACGCCCCTGCCCTGCCGTAACATCCCTAAGAGACCCCAGCGGGGCAGGAAGGAAGCAGCTTTCTTCACCTAGTGGGACCTCTCGGAGGTGACAGGAGCTTGGGCCAATTCCTTATTTTGATTCCTGATGTACTAAAAATGAGGAAGTTGATAGTAATTGTGGTATAATTTCAATGTTCACACAGAAAGGGTAGAATACAATATGTTATTGAGAAGATAATGGCAGAACTCCATATATTTCTGGTGAATTCTGAGTGGTGCATTTCCACTTCTGCTGGAGCTGGGGCTGTACCCTTCAAGTCTAAATTTCTAGAAAAAGTCATAACTAAACCCAGTGTAGAACCTTTATGGCATCTCATTCAAAGAAAACAGGGTGAGGGAGACATTTTAGATGTTTGGGAACATTTGAATAAGGGTGGGATATGGGATTATTTTAAGAAATTACTGTTCATTGTCTAGGTCATGATAATACAGAAGAACAGCCCAAAGGGTCATAAAGTGGTTCAGGAAAAAAATTTACAAATCAAAGCAACAGACTAGGTGCACGCAGTCTGAGGGATGGGAACTCCTGTAGCTTTGACTCGGGCAGCGCAAAGGCAATCTGCTACCCTTGTAATATTCTGAAATGCAAATAAAAAAGCAATAGACAGACACAGCATTTATGACCAAATGGTGACCACTGCTGGACCCAGGTGGTGGGTGTACAGGTGCCTCACTGTACCGTTCTTTCAACTCTTCCATATGTTTGAAATTTTTCACTAAGATTAAGTTTTTGGATTGCTAATACAAATGCACTGTAGATTTTTCCAGATAAAGTGCTATTATGTTATGCCCTGCTATCAGAAGCATCTCTTATATGGTCTTGATGTCTCTGTGGAACACTGCACTGGCAGCATCTCTGTAAGGGACGCCGCTTCTCCTGGACAGCTTGGTCCATGGGACTGGACTGGGTTTCTGCAATGGTTTTACCCCCCAGCGAGGGGGTAGGCTGCAACAACTGGCACCCGTGGAAGCAGTCAGCAGGGACCAAGACCCATAAGGGATGGAGCCCTGGGGAGGGGGGACAGAAAAGAGGGGCTCCAGATGGGAGCAGTGGGAACAGCTTAACAAGACAGCGCCATGTCTACCAGCGCAAAACATGTGACGGCCCTATGATGCATCATCCCACCCCAGAGTATATGATCTCGGAGACGCATACACACGTCCACCAAGAGACACACAGGCTTCATAACAGCTACACTCATAACATTCCCGAACAGAAATCAATACAAATGCCCATCCACAGGAAAATGGATAAATCAATAGTGGAATACCGTACATCAAAAAAGAGCAAACTACTAGTACATGCAAAAATAAAGAATCTTGCAGACATAATGTTAAGGAAAAGAAACCAGACACCAAATAGTACATATGTGTCTTACTATTTATGTAATGCTCAAGAACAGGCAAACTAATCCATGGCAATGGAAATAAGAATAGTAGCTGGGTGTGGTGGCACCTGTAGCCCCAGTTAATCAGGAGGCTGAGGCAGGAGGATCCCTGAGCACAGGAGTTCAAGGTGGCAGTGAGCTATGCTTGTACCACTGTACTCCAGCCTGGGTGACAGAGTGAGACCCTGTCTCTACAGAAAAAAAAAAAAAAAAGAAATCTAAATAGTGGGGCATTCATGACTGAGAAGCCCAGGGAAGCTTCCAGAAGTGCTGGTAATGTTGCCCATCTTGATCTAGATGGTGGTTAAAAGTATTTTCACCTTTTATGAGCTGTACACACAAGATTTTTGTACTTTATTATAGGTATGTTATATTTCAATATAAAAAATTAATAAATGTAGGAGAAAAGTTTTTTTTTTTGAGACATAGTCTCATTGAAACAAGTTTTTAAAAAACCCAACATAGTGCTGGGTGAAGAGAATGAGAAACAGAGTGACACCTATAATCCAATAATGTCTCATAATTCAAAAGTATGGGCACACTAAACAACAACACACATTTTGCAAGAACGCAAACAAAAGAGACACATTAGTGAATCAGAATGATTGCCCACGGGGCAGGGAATGGGAGTGGGAAATGGTGACAAAGGGGAACAGGCCAGTAATGAAATAAGAGGGGCTCTTGCTAGGACCCCTGGGGATTATGTGCCATCCAAGAAAGAAAAGAGGAGGAGGAGGAGGAGAAGGTGGAGGAGGAGTTGTTAGACTTTGGGAAATCTGGACAATCCATTGAGGTTTCCAACACTGTCCAGCGGACCCCACTGGGCTCTGGGTGTTGGAGCCCCCCCAAACACCTGGTCGTGTGCTTTACACACATCACCCCTGCTCACAACCCTGGAGAGGCAGACTGCTCACAGAGAAGACAGATCCCCTCCTGAAGGTCGGAAACCCTTATTGGGGTCTCAGCGTGGGAGGCTGGCAGCTCGCGTCCCACTGGAGCTCTGGGGAGAAGGGGAGTTTGAGTTGGGACTTACGGGTGACCTAGGATTTCTTGTGAGCCAAGAAATGGCAGCAGAGGCAGAGGAGAATGGTGTGTGGCGGAGACAGAGACATGGCCCCCTCGAGGAGAGAGGCTCGTGGGGCAGTTCACTCACAGACCAGCAAGGGCTGCATTCAGATCTCGGCACAGACCTCCGTAAGATCTGCCATATCCAAGTACCCCCAGTTCTTTTATTTGCCTAATACTTTTAATTAACTCACTTTTTACAAACTTAACTGTTTTAAAAGGTACCTTTGTCCAAAGACATACAAATGACCAATAAGCACATGACATCTCTAATCATTAGGGAAATTCAGATCAAAAACCGCGATAAAATGCCACCTCAACCCATTAGGATGGCTTCTATTAATAAAAACAAAGAAAGAAAAAAAGTGCTGTGAGGATGTGGAGAAATGGGAACACTTGTGCATTGCTGGTGGGAATGTAAAATGGTATGGCCACTATGAAAAACATATGGCTGTTCCTGACAAAATTAAGCATAGAATTACTACTTGATCCAGCAATTCCACTTCTGAGGATATACTCAAAAGAATTGAAGGAAAGCAGGTCTTGAAGAAATGTTTATACACTCCACGTTCATAGCATCGTTATTCAGGGTGGTCAAAAGGTAGAGGTAACTCAGTGTCCATTAATGGATGAATGGATAAACAAAATGTGATTTATACGTATAATGGGATGTTATCCAGCCTTGAAAAAAGAGGAAATTCTGACACATGCCACAACATGGATGAACCTTGAGGACATTACGCTAAGTGAAATAAGCCACTCATAAAAGGATAAATACTGTATGACTCCACTTATATGGGTACCTAGAGTGGTCAGACTCACAGAGACAGAAAGTTTCAGTTTTGCAGCCTGAAAAGAGTTCTGGAGACGGATGGTGGTGACGGTTACACAATAATGCGAATGTGCTTAATGCCACTGAACTGTACATATAAAAATGGTTAAGATGGTGAATTTTATGTTATGAGTATTATACCACCATTTTTTAAAAGGTAGCTTTATATCACTATTATGAATGAAAAACCTCTTGTCTTAAAGGAAAGGTCTCCATAAAAGACAATTATACCCCAAGTACAGCGTGGCGTTAATGTCACCTTAGGTGCTGGAGCCTGCTAAGGCTGTGCACGGAGACCTCGTCTCACCTTATTTAAAGGGGAGATCAGCAAGTGTCAGGGAAGTGTTGAAAGCAATCTGGAATCAACTTTCTTCTTGACAAGATTCAGAAGGACTAAAAGAGAGCCTTAAGGAGAGCCGCCTCCTCCCCGCGGATCCGACAGGGTGGTGTCTGCGGGCCTCTAGAACCGTTTCTTAAGTCGGGGTCATGAGCACCCTACACTTTAAAACAGCCCCCCACATGCTTGTAAAGACAAGGGTGGGGGGCCATGAGCAGGCCGGGGCTTGCCCAGTGGGGAGAGCAGAGCAGGGGCCCCTCCTGGTGAAGAGCCCCTTGCAGGTCCTGGGAGTGGCCCAGGGTGTTCCATCAAGGAATTCCAGGGTCTTGGGTGCTTGATGAGGAGCACCTTGGTCCCAAGGACTTCTTGCTCTGCAGGCGGGGCCCAGAGCGAGGAGGGCCAGAGCCGAGCCTCTTTCAGCGCTGGGCCCAGGCTGGGGACCCTGCTGCTTTGGTCCAAGGGCCTGGTGAACAGGTAAAAGCCAGTCTCCATAGGCCAGAGCGCGGTTGATCCGGTGGAAGGGACAGAACAGGAGAGAGAAACTGTAACGAAGTCACCAAGAAGGAACCAGCAGACGTCTGACGTTTTAGCCGGCACTGCGTCCATGCCCTTTTCCTGGAAACGGTGCCTCATTTTTCTTTTGGGAAGCCACCTCTCTCCCTAATTCTCGGTGCAAGCGGGTGGGCAAGGCTGACTCCACCCGCTTCCCACCACGGGAGGCCGGAGACCGGCCCTGGCTGTCGGAGGCCGTCATCCTTCCTCCCCTACCTCCCCAGAGGATGCCGTGAGCTCCCGACATCAGCCACGCTTGGAGAAGGACCCATGCTACCCCTGAGCTTTTGCTGTAGAACGATGCTTCGTTTGAACCGACATGGCGTCTCTGTGCCTGTGGGCCCGCGAGGCAAGATCTCACTGCCATCTTGCGGGCCAGGGCCGCAGGGGTTTCCATCGCGTCTGCAGAGGTCACTCCCACCCACCGAGGTGCCCCTGCAGTTCCGCGTCAGTGGGCCCCACACTCTTACGTCAGACACACCCGCCAGCCAGGATGTCGACTGTGTGACTTGCAGTTGATCGGTTGAATGTTAAATCTCTTACACACTTAATTTTAAATGTTTATTTTAAAGTTTTAACTATTTTTCCTTGTGTTTTGTGTTCTCAAACATTCCCACACGCCCTTGGAGAGCTCCCGGGCTGCAGGCCCCGTGACCGTCGCCCGCAACAGACAAACAGGCCGCAGCGCGGGCCCCGCGAGCGAGCGACGCCCTCCGACCCTCGTGCGGGAGGGCGGGCTGGAGCGGGCGCATGCGCATGCGCGTGCGTCGGGCCGACGGGGGCGGGGCGGCGGCGAAGCGAGCGGGCCGTCCGCCTGTGGCGCTGCTTGGGGCGCGTCCTGCCGCAACCGCCCCCGCCCCACGGCCGCCGCATCCTTACGAGGAGCCCCCAGCCCCTTGGAGGGCCCGACCCGGGGGGGGATGGAGAGGGCCCGCCCTTCCAGTCCTCGCGGGACCCTGAGGGGGCGACCGCGTGCAGCCTGAAGCGCCGTCCCCGGCGAGGGGCTGATGGACGCGCCTCAGCGGGCAGGCGGCGGATGTGAGGGCGGCGGGAGGCGGGGCCGCGGCGCCGAGGAGAGCCGTGCTCGTGCTCGGGCCCGCGCAGGCCGCGCGCGCCCGCCCCGCCTCTCGGCGGCGGCCCCGGAGCCCGGTCCGCGAGCGGCGGCGGCGTCCGGAGGGACGATGAGCGGCGCGGCGCGGGCGGGCCTGGCCCGGCTCGCCGCGCTCACGCTGCTGACCTGCGGCCTGTGGCCGGCGCGGGCGGACAACGCGAGCCAGGAGTACTACACGGCGCTCATCAACGTGACGGTGCAGGAGCCCGGCCGCGGCGCCCCGCTCACGTTCCGCATCGACCGCGGGCGCTACGGGCTCGACTCGCCCAAGGCCGAGGTGCGCGGCCAGGTGCTGGCGCCGCTGCCGCTCCACGGAGGTGAGTGCGGGGCCGCGGGGAGGACAGCCGGGGCGCGGCGGGATCGAGGTTCCTTCGAGCGGAGCCCGGCCTGCTCCCGGCCGCGGGAGGCTCCGAGCGCTGTTGGGTTTCCTCCGCCTTCCGAAAGACTCGGAACGTTCTCTTCTTGGCTGCAGCGGCTTGTTTACTGGAGGGCACTGAACGGCGAGTTTGCGGGGCCCGCGTAGACAAAGGAGGTGGTTTGAGAGCGCGGAACTAACCCGTGCCGGGGGGACTCAGCCTGCGTTTGGGAATCGGCGGGTTTGTTCCCGAAACCCCGGCCCTGACGCTGCGTCGCGTCTCCGGGGCTGAGCCCGTTTTTGCGGTGGTCAGAGGGAGGGGCGGAAGGGAAAAGGGCATCTTCCCTGTTGCTTTTGGCTCGTTCTGCCCCCGTAGTTTATTGCAGTTTGACGCCCGAAAATTTCACGTTATGAAGAATCCGATGCTAGTCGGAAGTAGTAGCGAAGTCTTCAGGTCACGGTTGCCGACCAAGCAGGAAAATAGGTAAAATTTTCAAGAATTGTCTCTGAAGCCGTTTGCCTTAACGTCATTTTTTTAAATACACCTGGGCTCTGTTAATTATTTGGTGTAAAATATATGTTTAAACTGATGGTCATATTTTAAAGGAAACGTTTTTCACGTCGTGTAATAGGATTTTTTGGGTTTTGGGCACTTCGAATTTTGGGAAATGCTATCTTCTCCACCCCCATTCTCTGAAAATGCTGAGAGAGGACTTTTTTTTTTTTTTTGACTGCTATTCATGTTAGAATGACCTAAACTAGGCAACCTAAATAAGGTAATGGTGTTTGTTTTTGTACTCTAAAGTATTAACATATCATGCCCCTCTGAGATCTGTATTTGCGTGCTAAAGTTCTAAGCCGTTTCTTCTTTGAGGTAATCTGGCTGGGAAAAAGAATCACAGGAGGCTTTTACTGTAGCCTGTCTCCAACTTAGAATGGGCTTTTAAAAATGCCTTCTTACACCAATAATCAGGTGCTCAAGGTGCATTTGTCATCTCCAATTTGTTAAAAATGGCAGTTAGGATCCCAGCTTGGCCACAAAAACAACTTTTGTCTCGAGTTCATTCAGTAAATATTTGCATGCCTGCTCTGTGCCAGTCACTGTGGTTGGGATGCATAATGTCTCCACACCAGGGCACTGACAATGGTAGCCTATTTTCTGGTGGGGGGAACCGCGGAGTCACGTGCAAGGGTAGAAAGAGGAAGAGAGGCAAGCTGTTCTGGAGCAAGAGCTGGCCCTGTGCGGTGTTTTGAAATCTGTGGTTTGTCTTTGAGGGTTGGTTCCCTCAAGCACCGCACATCCATGGCCCTAACTTTAGATTCTGGCCTCCAAAGTGTTCCGTGTGCTTAAATTACTTGTTACTCTGTCACCCCAAACAAAAGCCCCGTCTTTGAGAAAGTGCGTTTTAGGTGTTTCAGAAGAAGGGTCTCGGGAGCTAGAATAGCTGATGTGCACTGATATGTGGATGAAGGCTAGTCTGAACCTTCTCACCAGGGAAGAGCATTATAGGATTAAAGGTTCTGAGTCAGATCTGTGCTGTATGCCTCTTGTGTGACACTGGAAAAGTAATTCTGCCTCTTAGCCTCAGTTCCTTCCTCTGTAAAATGGAATGATGAAGTACTTGACTGTTAAGGTTGTCGAGAGATTCAGACGGTTTCTTAATTCTGAAAAGACCAGATTTGTTAACCTAAAGGAATCTCTAAATTGGTAAGGTTTTAGACACCGCAACAAAATGAAAATTTTCTTCACACGTGTGATCTTTCAGTCCAGCAAATACTACTTGAAATCCTACTGTCAGTACCAGTCGAGGAACTGTGCAAGAAGGAGGGGCAAAGGCAGTGAGGAAACATAAAGATCTCTGTCTTTCTGAAGCTTACATTCTCATCGGGGCTTTATAAGTTAGTCTACCTGTAAATTGTTTCTAAACCTATGAGTTTATGTGACATCCAACAGGTTCTGTTTTTGCAGTAGGAACTGAGGAATGTTTTTTAAAAACGAGAATGGTGGTAGAAATCTGTTAAAATTATTCATCTTTAAAATAATGATTTAAAATTGTAACAATATTTGGGTATTTTATGTTGTGATCTTGATTTGGTGAGTTTCAAAATTTTTTACTCTTAGGAAAAACACTGCATTCCTTATGACCTTTATGCTCTTATAATTTTAACTTCAATTCTTGACATGTTTATTGAGAATTTAATGTGTGTTGACTACTAAGCAAAGTGATGTTCAAATTACGCAGACAGGAAAGTTATGAGGCAGAGTCCTGGCTCAAAAACAGCTGTGGTCGATAATGTGAAATTCATGAAAATTCATCATGAGGCTAGGTGTTTGGTAGAAATGAACATAAAGACAAAAGAACTTTACAGTTTTCCTAGAGCTTTAAAATGATGGCTCATTTTAAATCTTGCTTTGTGAAATTAGAAACCTTTCTGTTTTGTAATGCTGCTACTATCAGGCATGTATGAATTACTGAAGAAGATTTATTTGTCCTACAGCTTAAAAGGGGCAAATTGGCAATTTTTTCTTAGGCACTTTGATATTTTAAAAGTATATTTTGGGAAATGTTACACTTTCTATAATATACTTTATGAAATATTTCATAAACAAGTGTACTCTGAAAATACGTTTGTCATTAAGTAGAATGTATTGATGAGTTAAGATACATTCGTTTGGAGCTAACAAATTTCATATTTTAACTGATAAAGAATTCATTTTTTCAAGTGGAGTTTTAAAGGAGTATGTCTTGTATTTATGCACAGATCACAGTTGCTTTCTTATTACTTATTCAAATAGTAAGTCTGTGGAGCAGACATTGTAAATGTGCTTTATGTGTACACACACTAACTTTTTGTTTGAGCCCAGAGTGGGGGTTGGGAGAGGAGAAAGCTCTGTGTTGGTGATGCAATTATGTATGCAGGTGTGCTGGTGGGAAGAATTTGGTATCCACCATTTTTCGCTTTGCGTAGAAATTTTCAGGATTGGATGTTACAGCCTTAGAGAACAATTTTACCCAACGATAAACCTTTTAGCTAACTTGCTGACTGTAGGATGCAATAAAAATTTTAAAAAATGAATCTTAGGTTTTTATGTTTTAAAAAAGTGATCCTGTTAGATGAACCCTTTAATGATTAGTTTAATGAACCTGAATTGGTTTTAGAACTTCTCATACACAGTGAGGGAGATTGATGTCAAACAGGAGTTTGGGTGAAAGGGGTCATGATGTTAGAATTCATAAGGGCAAAGGCTGGGGCTGTTGGACATAGACATTTGAAAATATTCAGAGAAAAAGTACATACGTGATCCAGGGAGCAGGGACTCTGAATATTCAGAAGGAGAATTCAGAAAGAGTTGGACACTCTAAAAACCAAATTTTAACATAAATAACCAGGGAAGAAGAAAAAAAGGAGATGCATACGATAAATTATATTGAACTTTGAAATTATATTGAGCTTTGAAGATGTTTTTACATGTTGTATTTTTCCTTCACTTTCAGATGGTTGCCATTAGCATATGAAATATTTGAATATTTTTAAAAAGCCACTCAGCCTCCCTACCAAATCCTTATCCTGCTGCTATCCCATGTCTCTGTTTCTCTTACAGCAGAGCCTCTCTTAAGTGTTATGTACACTTACCACCCCAGTTTTTCCTCCTGCTATTCTGTATATTGTGAAGGTCTTTGATTGCTGTGCCAGTGATTTTGATAAAGTTGTAGTATATTTAACTGATGTATTTGATGACATGGTCAGGATTCCAAAGATCTCAACGTATAGGATGATGGGCTAGAGCTAAGGAAGAAAGTTAATATTAGGGAATGAATATATAGTCCCAAGTTTGAGTTAAAAGAAAAATCACCTGTCTTGAGGGGAGATGAGGCTTTGCTGCACGTCACCAGCAAAGCCTGTGAGCTCTCCCTGGCCTTGCCCTGTCTAATCTCATGCTGCTTTCCGGCATCTGGATCTAGGGCGGCAGCAGTCCCACTTCACATGAGCCTCACACCTTTAGTTTATGTTTAGTTCTGCATATGAGTTTTAAGAGATGAACAAACTGCAAAGGAAGCATCATTTTGAATGTCCTAAAAGGGAAACCCTTCACTTGAAAGATTAGACTAAATGGCTTCTAAGAGCCCTCCACCTATACTAAGACAAATTTTTTTAAACAAACCTGCCAGAATATACCCATTTAAGAGAGTGGTGTTCTTTTCGAACTAGTCACACTAGGGGAGTGTGTGTGCGCATATATGTGCACGTAATATGCAGCAATAAAAACGCTAATTTAAACATTGCTAGCATTAGTTTTGTGAGATTATCTTTTTGAACAATTAAAAATATCTGCAATATATCAAATCTTTGTCTTTTCTCGATAGATTTGAATTTTGACAATAATCAAAAGTTATTCAAAGACAGTTGTGTTGAATAACGTGCTTGCCTAAGCAAGATAGTGACAGTTTTGTTTAAAAAACTGTAAAGAAAGAAACTTATTTTTTGTGTGCTTCTGAACTCTTTCTTTACATAATTCTCAAAAGAGGAAATCTAGCCGTGTCCACATCAGTGGGATGAATGGATAGTCTTCAGGGCTAGTTCTTTTAAGTATAGTAATCTTGATTTATTTACAAAATGAAACTGTTAAGTTTTTCAAGAACATTGACATTTGTTCTGTCAGCCTTACCTGTTTCAAGTACTAGGCATTCATAGTTTTCCATAAACTGTATTAGTGTAGTTTTCTTTACTGTTGGAGGCAATTTTGAATAAAACAAAAGGAGCCCTGCACCTTCAAACTTCAAATGAAATAAATAAAAAAGTACTTAATAAGCACATACTCTGTGCTTATGTTATACAAATCCTGTGTTGTGTGCAGAACACAAGGTATTGTACATAATTCTTGCCTGAGAGAACTTGGTTGTCTTATTGTTGAGATCAGTTTTGTCTCGGTAGTACAGCTAGGACATGCTACTGTAAAAGTCCATGCAGGCTGTTTTCAACTTACAGATGGATTTAGTTTTAAAGCCGGGGTCTGCACACTACAGCCTGGGGACCAGCAACTTGTTGTCATAAACAGTTTTGTTGGAACACAGCTGTGCCCACTTGTTTGCATGTTGTCTGCAGCTGCCTTCGTGCCACAGCAGCGATTGACTGGTTGTAACAAGAGCCTGCATGGCCTGCAAGCCTCAATAAAATATTTACTCTCTGGCCCTTTAAGAAAAAGTTTGATGATCTGTGTTCTAAATGCTCATTTATAGCTTCCCTTTAAAGATTCTCCTGTTGATGAGGATTTGATTCCTAAGTTATCCCAAACTGTGAGCTCCTGGAAGTTAGGTATAATGTCATCTTTGTTTCAGCCAAGCATCTACACTGTGCTTGACACTGGCAAGCCACTGGAGCCTGCAATTGCTTTTAATCTTGTAGGACTTGGTCTGCTACCAAAACTGATGGCATCCGAGAGGTAGAGGGATGAGGGCAACAATGGACAGAGTACACTATGGGGCCTCTGTTTTTTGTGCTAAATCGTAAATGACACGGAGACCAGAGGAACAAAAAAATTATTTGGAGTTGTCTAGAAAGGTTTCATTGAAAATGTGGAATTTGAATTCAAACTTAAGAACTTCTGCTTCCACTCAGAGCAACAGCACTGGGTTACATTCCCACCTTAATTGACTTGAGAACCTAAGTTATTTATGAAATAGCAGTTTTAGAAATCGATTAATAAGCAGCACAGGATAATGATCCCTGAGGAAAGGGAAATAAACAAGGGAGCCCTATCATTGCTCCAGCTTATTACCTGGAGAGAGTTTCCAGGCTGCAGGAAGGAGGAACCCCCAAATAGAGTCTGGTGGTCTTCCTGAGTTGAAGAGACAGTGTTCAGAGGTTGAGGTGGTGTAAGTGTCCAAAATAGGACACTGGAGACGTGAGAGTTGCACAGGAGAGCCAGCCCTGGATTGATACAGGGGGGTCCCTTTGAGGGTTTGGTTTAGCATGAATCTGTAGATTTCATGAGGAAACTGCCAGAGGCTGGGGAGAAGAACTGCCAGAAACTGGCAGGTGGAACAATTCTTGGAGTTCACACGAGGCTGAAATAGTTAATACTCTTGCTCATCAGAGTAGAAAGACGTCCTGATGGACAGGGCATGAACTGATGCCAAATTAGCCCTGGGATTCTCCTGAAAAAGCTTAAAAGCAAACCATAAAAAGATCTGACTGACTCTAATCTACTGATCCCAGAACAAAGCCCAACAGTATTTAAAGGAGTACATAAAAATACAGCTCCTAAAGACATAAAATTCAAAACCAGCATCCAATCAAAAATTACCAGGCATGCAAAGAAGCAGGAAAATATGACCCATGACCAGAAATTACATAAATGACAGAATTGCAGATGAGGATGTTAAAACAGCTATTATGAATAGTAATGTGTTCACAGAAGTAAGGAGAACATGAATACGAGGGCAGAAATGGTTGTGGAAAAGACACATCAAACTTCTAGCAGTGAACTCAGCTAGGTGTGGGATTTATATTCACAGAAAAACGAAGAGGAAAGAGTATGACAAGAGGATCATAATTCTTGCTTTGCTCTCAGTTTATCCTGGCAGCAATGCAGCCAGTGTGTATTGGGTGCGCACTGTGTGCCAAGAATGGCACCCAGTCTTTTCCGTGGACCAGTTTCGCTGCTCGTGACAGCCCTGGCGGCACTCTCGATCCTCCCTTTCTGGATGGGCAGTTCACAGTACTCCAGTCTCTCATTTAGTGCCTTTTTTCCTCGTGGCACTTAACATGATTGAAAATGATATATCTTCTTTGTTTCTGAGGATGGGGATCCTGTCTCTTGTGTCCACTCTTGTATATTCAGGGATTAATGTGGCCCCTGGGACACGGCAGGGTGGCGCTGAGTGAGTGATTAGTGTTGGGTGAATTAAAGAGAGCGAGTAACTTACCGGCTCTGTGGCCTGGGGGCCTCAGCAGAGCTGGGCCTTGCTGCAGGTCTGTTCGACTTCAGTGCCCACACTTCAACCACTTGTTTGTACTGCTGCCCAAGCGAGTCTAATCGATTACGATACGTCCACCCAGTGGACTGTCGCACGGCCACACAAGGGGATCACTGAAAGCTGTGCGTGTGCCACACAAGTACGACGAAGAGATCATGGCTGATCATGGCTGTGACGGCGCAAGACTCACTGACAGTGGACGAGGACTCCAGGTGATACGCAAAAGTAAAAATGGGTGTTATGTTGATTGGGTCATGAGAGACATTTCTCTGTTTTAAAAAATTGTTAATTTTCACTGCAAAAGGGGAAAATCTTCATGAAAGAAAAGGAGAGGAGATTGTGTTCTCTGAACAGGATTACCAAGAACAAGTAAATCTCTGCAGGTTGACTTTTTTTTTTTTTAATTGCCTTGCTTCAAGGAAAAAGGACTGAATCCCAAGCATTGCTTAGGATAAGTAGGGAACTGGAAGATACTAGGGATATGTTGAAAAAGGCGTGGTTTTTTCTGTAGTAAGAAAAGAGGAACTCTAGACCAGAACTACTTGGTCCAAATAGGAAGCCAGCAGTTTGTGAATCCTAGAGAGGGAAATGGAATCCCAGTGCAGGACTCGGCTTTTTTGTGAGTAGTATTTATATGCTTATGATGTTAATGCTTCTGCTGGTTTTCCTGGTTTGGAATTAATCTGTAAAGTGCAGAAGACTTAATTCTACGTACAGAGCAGAAACCTTGAGAATATACAGACATAGGTGGCAAAGGTGGAGGAATGAAAGAGAAAGAAGAGATGTTGGGGCCAGGTGAGGGAGCCCCAGTGTATTCATCTCGTAGGGTGGGGGGATTCAAGGGACAGCCTGCAGTTGCAGAAACTAGAAAGGTTTCACCACAGAGGAAAATAATGAAACAATAAAATCAGGAGAAAGGGGACATGGAGAAGAGTAAGTGAGCACAATCCTGATTTTTGACATCATGTATCCACAGATGATGGCCAAAGTCAACAAACTAAGGAAGATGGCTATAAGCCGGTTTAGAACTGTGGGGGCAGGCCACCAGAAGAACTAAACCCAACTGAAAGTGGTTGCCTCTGGGGACTGGGGCAGGTGCACTTCAGCGTAGCCATTGGATGAGTTTGCTGTTTTCCTAGATGCATACAGTAAGATTCCCACTCTTTCCCCTTTGTTTCCTGCAAGTGAATCTGCTGTTTTTTTCTCCTTGAAAGAAGATCCTTACTTCCCAACATCTCAGCTCTTCTCTGACTCCAGTGACATGCTGTGGAACTTAGGATTCTGCAGAAACTCTGTATTTTGTAAATAGAAAATTTCCATCCCAGATGAACCAGGCACCATTCACCTCCATGCTTCCTGTCACTAAGAGGCTGAATGTTGCTAGAACAAAACTCTAGAACCCAGCTGACTGAGGTTTGAGATCATACATTTTAAACAAAACCAAATGGGCACTTAACAATGTCCAGTAATTGGAAAATGTTTTCTTGTAAAGAAATAAGACAACCCACTGAGATGAGAATATATTTCCTTTCCACATGCCTCCTATTACCTCTTCCTGTACCTAGACGTCTCCTCTGAGCTCTAGATTCCTACGTTCGTCTGCCTACTTGGTATCTTTACTTAAATGTCTCAAGGACATCTCTAAATCGATCAGCCCCGAAATGAGCTGTGATTCTTTTTTTTTTTTTTTTTTTTTTTGAGACAGAGTCTCACTCTTTTGCCTAGGCTAGAGTGAGTGCCGTGGCGTCAGCCTAGCTCACAGCAACCTCAAACGCCTGGGCTCAAGTGATCCTTCTGCCTCAGCCTCCCACGTAGCTGGGATTACAGGCATGCGCCACCATGCCCGGCTAATTTTTTCTATATATTTTTAGTTTTCTTTCTGTTTTTAGTAGAGACAGGGTCTTGCTCTTGCTAAGGCTGGTTTCGAACTCCTGAGCTCAAACAATCCGCCCGCCTCGACCTCTCAGAGTGCTAGGATTACAGGCATGAGCCACCGCGCCTGGCTGAGCTGTGATTCTTTTTTTCACCTCTCAATCTACACAACTGCTCCTCAATCTTTGCCATCTTAGGAACTGACGTCGCTTGTTATTTTAACAGATTTAGGAGTCATCCTTTGCCACGTTTCCTCACATTCCACATCTAATCCATCCTCTACAACTAGCCTTTAGAATGTATCACGTCCGTCTCTTGCCGTTTTCACAGCTGCCACCTTATCCAGGCAACTGTCCTTTCCTACTCATTCTTGGTCTCTGCTTTTTCTCTTAACTTCTGTCAATCTTTTCTCCTTAGAGCAGCCAAAATGATCTTGAGAGTCACCTGTCCTGTCACTCCTTGCTGAAACCCCTTCAGTGGCTTCTGATCACCCTTTTCTGTGTTATCTGGGCACTCACTGCTTGGTCCAGCTCCAGTGCCCCCCTCCCTCCCTCCAGCCATCTCACCCTTGCTCACTTGAAACTGTCTAGCATTCTTTCAGTTCTTGGGCTTCTAAGTTTTCTTTTCGGTATGTACCTTCTGGCTAGAATCCTACCACCTCCACCCCCTTCTCCCCTACACAGTGTTTGCAGTATTAGTGGAGATTTACAAGAGTTATTTGTTATGTATAACGGTCAGATAAGGGACAGAGACATGGGAGGGAAGTTACAGAATCTTAGAACTTAAGGGTCATCAGTGATCAACAAGTTTAGCCTCTCAGCTGAGGCTTCAGCATTCCTATCAGATGATTGTACAGCTTTAAGCTTGAACAAATGCAGCAACAGGAATCTACCACATTCATCTCTGGAAAACTGAATGTTAGTGTTTTTCATCTGAAAAACAAAATTGGTTCAGGTATTTAAGACTGTCATTAATTTCCTTGTCTGACTCAAGTCCTGTAACCTTTAGGCTTCATATCCCTATTTCTTTTGACCATTCTTAGTAAAATAGTATCTTAAACCTCAGAATGCATTTATCTGTTAATATCCCACTTAAAGGGTGTTGTGGGTTCTGTGGCCTGAATGTTGATGTTCCCACCAAGTTCATATGTTGGAACTTAATCACCAATGGATTAGTATTAAGAGTTGGGGCTGTTAGGAGAGGATTAGGTCATGAGAGCAGAGCTCTCATGAATGGGATTAGTGCCTTTATAAAAGAGGCTGAAGGGAAGGAGTGTGTTTGCCCTTTTCCCCCATGTGAGGACACAGTGAGAAGGCGGCATCTATGAACGAGGACGTGGACCCCCACCAGACACCGAATTTGCTGGTGCCTCGATCTTGGACTTCTCAGCCTCCAGAACTGTGAGAAATAAATTTATGTTGTTTATATATTACCCAATCTAAGATATATTTTGTTATAGCAGCTTGAACGGATTAAAATAGGGTTGCATGGTGTCCTACAAAAATTCATGACCACCTACAACCTCAGAATGTGACCTTATTTAGAAATAGAATCTTTGCAGATATAATTAGTTAAGGATCAAGATGATATCATGTAAGTTTCGAGTGGGCCCTAAATCCAATGACTAGTGTCCTTATAAGAAGAGAAAAAGCTGTAGAGAGACACAGAGAAGAAGGTATGGGAAGAAGGAGGTAAAACAGAGATTAGAATTAGTCTGCCATAACCAGTGAGCACCAAGGATTGCCAGCAACTACCAGAAGCTAGGGGAGAGACTTGGTTTCTCCCTCTAACCAGAAGCAACCAATCCTCCCAACACCTTGGTTTTTGGACTTCTGGCCTCCAGAACTGTGAGACAAGACTGTTGTTTGAAGCCACCAAGTTTGTGATAATTTGTTATGGCAGCCACGGGGAACTAATACAAAAGGAAACCCAAAAGTGATTACAGTATTGCAGGTTTCATTTCGCCAGTGCAGAACAGGATGGAACTACTTTTATCCGTCTCTCTGGACATATGCCTAAAGTCATATAAGTTATTTTGATCTTCCTAATCACTGACTCATACTGAGCTTGCTGTTGATTAAATCTTCTGAGTCTTTTTTCATAGAGGCTGTTCTTAAGCTCTGTAATTTTATCTTTGCTAGATTCAGCCTGTTCATTCAGCCTTTCAGGATATTTTTTGAATCCCAATTTGTCATCTGCAGTCTTTACTCTTTCTGACACCTTGTGACACTAGTGAAATGTCGTGAACATACTTTCTGTATCTTTATCTCAGTTAGTGGTTCTTAACCTTCCGGGGTTAAAGATCCTCTTTAACACTTTGAAAGCTGTGGACCTTTCTGCAGAAAATACATATTTATATAGGTACGGACAAAACTTTTAATAAGGTTTAGGTGGTTCAGTTGCCTCTTGAAGCCCTAAGTGGTCCAAGGACCCAAAATTAAGAACCCCTGCTCTGAGTTATTGGTAAAAGTACTGAAGAGTGAATTAACAGACCCTTGTAGTGTGCTACTAAAAACCTAGGATGACTGATGTTCTGTTAATCAGCACTCTTGGAAGGTGGGCATTTCACAGAGTTTTCTAGTTCAGTTTATTGACTTGGCATTTAACATGCGTTTCTTTGTCTTAGGATATCATAAAGGACCTAATTAAATGCTTTGGTGGAGAAAACACAAAGATACTCTGTTCCTTCTTGGTTAGGCGAGGAGCCAGGGCAGGAAAGGAAAAGAAATGAATCTTTCATGGCTTAGCCATAGTGTGTTAGTTGCCTATTGCCACAAATGACCACAAACTAGGTGGCTTAAAACAACACAGATTTAATTTTTTTGCAATTCTGGAGATCAGAAGTCCAAAATGAATTTCACGGGGCCAAAATTAAGGTGTTGCAAGACTACATTGTTCCTGGAGGCTCTAAGGGAGGCTCCGTTTCCTTGCCTTTTTAAGCTTACGGAAACTGCTTGCGTTCCCTGGCTCGTGGCCCCTTCATCTTCAGATCTCTCTTTTCAACCTTATGCTTCTCTTGTCCACATTTAAAAGACCCTTGTGGCAACACCCAGGTAGTCCAGGATACACTCTATCGTAAGATCAGCCTATTATCCACCTTGCTTTCATCCGCAACCTTAATGCCCCTTGCTGTGTAACCTCATGTAATCAGGGTCCTAGGGATTAGGGAAGGACACCTTTGCGGGAGCCGTTAGGTTGCCTACTACACGTAGCAAACCTGTGCTCGCACCCGATCATTGCAGCTTTCTCTTCACAGTGTCCACAGAGTATTCCGTGAATAATCATTTCTTGAAATGTGGCTATGGATTAGCTGTACCCTAATGGCTCCCTTGTTGGCGCAGTTCACCTTTGCTCTTCTGTAAATGTTGGAGTGTGACTTAAACAGCTTAGTTTTCTAACATTTCCTTTTTTGTGACTCCTCAAAGGTCACTGTCAGTGATGCAGTTTCTCATTTGTCACTAGACTAATTCATCTGAATCAGAAATCCTAATTCATGTGGGCCAGTATTTCTTCATAAGTATTCATTCATCAAATAATTATTAAGCACCTGCTGTGTGCCAGGCAGGACAAGAAGTTCCTGCATGCTTTCTGGTGGGGGAGGTTAGGTGAGTCAGCACCTGCGTACTGTCTAATGGGGGAAACAGACATTAGACAGATAATAACACAAGCAGTTACTTAATAATAGTCCTTGGGGAAACATCAGGATGCCGAGGGCATCAGTGTGGTAAGAGACCCAGTATAGGATGGTCAAGGCTTCCCTGAAGAAATGATGTTTGGACTGAGACTGAAGCATGAGCAAATATGAAGAGGGACAGAAAGGAAGGCACTCCAGGCCAAGGGAACATACACAAAGGCCAAAAGGTACAAAAAACTGGATGTGCTTGAGGAACTGGAGAGAGAGAGTGTAAGGGGGAGAGTGATGTACAGGAGGGTTGGAAGGATCCATTGTTTCTAGGCCAGGTTGGGGCTTCAGACATTATGCTAAGAGGAATGGAAAACTCATGGAGGTTTTTTGGTTTTTTTTTAAATTTTTAATTGCAGTAAAATACATGTAATATGAAATTTACCATCTTAACCATTTCTAAGTGTACATACAGTTCAGTGGTGTTGAGTACATTCACACTGTTGTGCAACCAATCTCCAGGACACTCTTCATCTTGCACAGCTGAAAGTCCACACCCATTAAACAAGTCTCCATTCCCGCCTCTTCCCGAAACCCCTGGCAACCACCCTTCCACTTTCTGTCTCTCCGAATTTGACTACTCTAGGTACCTCGTACAGGTGGGATCATAGAATATTTGTCCATTTGTGACTGGCTTATTTCACTTAGAATAATGTCCTTAGATTCATCCATGTTACAGCATGTGTCGGAATACTGTTGAATACTATTGAAGGGTTTTAACCTGGGGAATGAGACGACCAGATTTTTTAAAATTAACAAACATTTTTACTGGCCGTAACACACACCGGAAAATACACAAAGTCCACAGCTTGATGGATTAGTAAAGTGAGCACACTGACATCACCATGAGCCTGGTCAAGGAATAGAGCATTGCCAGCTCCATAGAGTCCCCTTGTGTCCTCTTCCTGCCTCCCTCCCCTTGTCTCCCCAAAGGAAATACTGTCCTCACTTTGAACACCATAGATTATGCCTGTTTCTTAACTTTATATGTAAAGGAAATGTGTCTTTATTCACAACACTTTTGACACCAAATGCATGGGTTTTCAACACCAAGCAGTTTTCCAGTTCTCTACAGACACCAACTAGATGTCCTACAACGTAATTCAACGCTGACACTACCCGGAGTTAGCACAGACCTCACAGGTTAAAGGCTCCGTCTCACAAAACTGCCCCTCCACTTCAGACGCCAGTTGCAAGTTGTGAGCCCAGGGCTTCCTACAGCCCCCTCCGCCATTTGAAAATTGGCTGTAATAGCTGACAGAACTCAGGAAAATACTATCCCTGATTTATTGTAAAGGGTATTATATAAGATACGAATGAGCGGCCAGATGAAGAGGCACACAGGGTAAGCTCCTGAGATTAGGAGCTTCTGTCCCTGTGGAGTCAGGTGTGCTGTCCCTCCACGCACAGAGGTGTGTTTACCAACCGAAAGCTCCCCGAATGCTGTCGTTTAGAGTTTTTATGGAGGCCTCATTACATAGGCACAGTTGATTAAATCATCATCCTTTGGTGATCGGCTCAATCTCCAGCCCCTCTCCAAAAGTTGGGGTGTTGGAGATTGGGCTGAAAGTTCTGACCGTCTACTCCCAGGTTGGTTTCTTTGACAGGCAGCCCCCATCCTCGAAGAGTCACCCCATTGGCTTAAACTTAGGTTTGGTTGAAAGACGCTTATTATGAATAACAAAAGGTGTTCCTCTCACCTGTATCACCCAGGAAATTACAAGGGTTTTAGGAGCTCTGTGACAGGAACCAGGGATGAAGACCATATATATATTTATCACAATATACATGGAATGATGGTATGCATTCTTTTGCATTCTTGTGACTGATTTTTTTGCTTACATCATATTAATGAGATAAGTTCATGTTACTGCATGTAGTGATAGTTTTGTCAGTGATCTGCTGTATGAATATGTCATAGTTAATGCATTCTCAGTAGCTGGGATTGCAGGTGTGCATCACCACGCCCGGTTAATTTTTTCTATTTTTGGTAGAGATGGGGTCTTGGTCTTACTGAGGCTGGTCTCCAACTCGTGACCTCAGGTGACCCTCCCGCCTCAGCCTCCCAGAGCGCTAGGATTACAGGCATGAGCCTCTGCGCCCGGCCCAAATAATGCAGTTATAAGCATCATTGTACATATCTTTTGGTACATACGTACACATGTTTTATTGGGTATATACTTAACAGTGGAATTATCCTCTCCCTGGTAGTCTTCTTTCAAGTCCACCATGTCCAAGGCAGTTCATTGTCTTTCCTCCAAAAATCTGTTCCTCCTCCAGTGTTTGCTGTTTCAGTCAGTAGCATCACCTCTACTTAGAAACTGAGGTGTCTCCCTTTTTAGAACTCTACTCCCTTATCTTATTAACTACCAGATCCTGTTGCTCTGAGATATGGCTTCCTCACTGGCTCCGCTGTGTCCACTGTGGCTTCCCTCTACCCCATTCTCTGCAGTAGTACACAGACTTTTTCTGTTGTGCGTGTGTATGTAGCCCCAGTATATACATTATACTTAAAAATGTTATACACACACTATTGGGGTTTTTTGACATGAGCTAGTACTTAGGACCTAACACTTAGATTAGTAATTAATAACAGCTGTAATAAATCTACATATTTCTAATAGTCTTCATGTTAATTTCTTGTTTTTTGGCTTTATTTTCCAAATCTGATTTTTAAAAACCTGTTATGGTAGCTAAAAAGAGCTTGTACAGTAGTAGAAGTATTAGCTCTGCCAGTATTTTTTTTTTCTTTTTAACTTTGCTGGGATTTTTTTTAAAGGCATTAGTCCATTGAAAGGGAGACATTTAGAGAGGGATGGTCTCATCTGTGGTATATGCCATTTTGCAAGGTACTGAAGACAAACATAGGAGTGAGGGGGTCGCTGCCATCCCCCTCACGTCGGACTCCCTCTCTTCATTCAGCACGCCTCGTGTACCAGGTGTGACACACAGCCACCTGAAATGGATTGAGGAAAGCAGCCCATGTTAGTCCTTGATTAAATGCCAGTAAAGCTTAATTTCTTATTACCAGTACCAGCATAGTAATTTTTTTAAAATTCAAGTAAATTAGGCCGGGCGTGGTGGCTCATGCCTGTAATCCTTGCTCTCTGGGAGGCCGAGGCGGGCGGATTGTTTGAGCTCAGGAGTTCGAAACTAGCCTGAGCAAGAGCGAGACCCCCGTCTCTACTAAAAATAGAAAGAAATTAATTGGGCAACTAAAAATATATATAGAAAAAACTAGCCGGGCATGGTGGCGCATGCCTGTAGTCCCAGCTACTCTGGAGGCTGAGGCGGAAGGATTACTTGAGCCCAGGAGTTTGAGGTTGCTGTGAGCTAAGATGACGCCACGGCACTCTAGCTGGGACAACACAGTGAGACTCTGTCTCAAAAAAAAAAAAAAAATTTTTTTTCAAGTAAATTTAGGAACATGCTTAGGTTAAAGATCAGTACACCAAAAACAAAAAAGTCAGTTGTGTTTTTATATGCAAGGAACAATTAGAAAATAAATTTTTAAAAATATAATTTAAAATAGCATTGGCACTAAAAACTGTAAAATGTTGTTATAAGAAATTGAAGAAAATCTAAATAAATGGAGAGACTTTCCATGCTCTTAGGTCCAAAGACTTGTATTGTTAAGGTGGCAATACTCTCCACATTGACCTACAGATACAAACAACTCTTTGAAAATACCAACTGTCTTTTTGCAGAGATCGACAAGGTGATCCTAAAATTCATATGGAAGTATAAGGAATCCAAAATAGTCAAAACAATCTTGGGGGCCGGGCGCGGTGGCTCATGCCTGTAATCCTAGCTCTCTGGGAGGCCAAGGCGGGCGGATTGTTTGAGCTCAGGAGTTCAAAATTAGCCTGAGCAAGAGCGAGACCCCATCTCTACTAAAACTGGAAAGCAATTAGTTGGACAACTAAAAATATATAGAAAAAAATTAGCCAGGCATGGTGGCGCATTCCTGTAGTCCCAGCTACTCGGGAGGCTGAGGCAGAAGGATCCCTTGAGCCCAGGAGTGTGAGATTGCTGTGAGCTAGGCTGACGCCACGGCACTCACTCTAGCCCGGGCAACAGAGTGAGACTCTGTCTCAAAAAAAAAAAAAAAAAATCTTGGGGAAAATAATAATAAAATTAGAGAATTCACGTTTCCTGGTTTTAAAACGTATAACAAGATAGTGTGGTACTGGCATAGAAATCAGTGGAATGGAAGTGAGATCCAGAAATAAACCTTTATGGTTATGGGCAGTTGACTTCAGGTGCCGAGACGACTCAGTGGGGAGAAAAATAGTCTTTTCAGCACAGGGTGTGGGGACCAGTGGCTATCCAAGAAGACTGAGAAGAGCGAGGGAGGAGGCTGAAAAAATGTGTATCATCTTCAAGTTAAATGGTCATCTGCTGGGGGGATGGTATGCTGAGGGCCGGAAAGAATTCTTTGCATTTGGTGACACAAAGCAAAAGTGACCAGAAATTCAGAAGAAAGCAGCTGTAACATTTTAAAGTTTGTAAATCCCAGGGCAAAAAAAGCTGGCTGATTACAAATCATCTTAATGGGAAAAAAAATGGAGATTACTTGAGGAAACCAGCCTGAACGCACAAGATACAGACGGCAGTTTCTCCGAGACAAAGTGAGGTTGTGTAGCGGAGGGATCTGTTCTAAGAGAGCATTTGCTTTTTTACAATCTCTGCGCCCATTTTCGGTGTCCTTCAGCCTCACTCTGAACGTTTTGGTTCTGAGGTTATTCTCTGTGCTGGAGAACAAACACAGAACAGTCTCAAGAAACATTTTCTTCCATTGTTAAGTTGACCCCGAGCAGTAGACCTATTTCTTTCCTATTCTTCTTGCTGCGAATATACTTTTTAAAAAAGCAAAAGCTTTTGGAAAGGAGGCAGGAGAAGCCCCTTTGCTTGTTCCTGTCATTGTGGGCAACCTTCAGCTCTTTCTGAGCATTTTTAATTTTTGAAAAAATTTTGTAAGTCTGTCCTGTCATCTTGCCTTTGCCTTTTCAGCTTTTGTAGGAGTCCTCCTTCAGGTTTAATTCATCCTGTGCATTCCTGCTGGTTTCTTTGTGTAGTGTCTCATTTTCTTTCTCACCAAGATGATTCGTAATTACCTAGCTTTCTTTGCCCTGGATTTTGTAAACTATAAAATTCTGTGTTGCTTTTTTCCAAGTTACTAGTGACTTTACCCTGGGTCTGCATGAGGTTCCAGACGGTGGTTCACCTGGTCCTGCCTGGCCATTCTCCCAGGAAGACAAAGTGAACTGGGAAGCAGACGAGACACCCTGCGTTTAGCTGAGCGAGGTTCGTGTAGTTCTGCGGACAGCTGGAATCCCTGTCAGTGCTCTCTCTGGTCTGCCAACTTTGCGATCTGTTAGGAAGCTTTATATTCACTCCATTTGGCCAGTTGACCTTGGTATATTGCCCCTCAAAGTCTCATTTCCCTTTTCTGTCTCTCAGGCATGTTCTTGAGTGCTTCTGTTTACTTGTTTCCTTGAAGGACACATTATCACGACATAAAATAATCTACTTCTCCTTTTTCCCCTTAGAATAGTAGTAAAGAGTATATTTTTCCATCATTATAGGCTGATCTTGAGACCTGCTTCAGCAAGTGTCATTGATTATTTTGTATATTTAAGGTAGACTTTTAATTTTTTTCTTATTTATTGGTCGATGTTTATCTTAGATTATGAACACTTTAAACCTCCTGTTCACATTTTTCTCATGTGATAATCTCTTCCAGCCTTTTTTATCCTATTGTCCCCCCACAGGGACTGATTTCATGATCTGCCCCCAACCCCGAAAGTTCCCTTACCTGCCTCCTTCCTCGGCAGTGTAGCTTAAAGTCCTTTGCTTGCTGGTCAGGCAACCCCTAGACAAATACCTTCTTCCCTGTTAGTGTGGGCCACATGGTTCCTAGCCTGTCATACTTGTATTTTAAATGATGGCCACGTAGCCCAATCTTTGTCAATACTGTCATTATGCCAGAGTCATTAGTACTGGAAGTAAGAAGTGATTCAATAAAACAGGTTCTCCCGCATCCTTTACTTTTCTGCCCAAGAATTAATAATGTCCTCAGGTACCATTTTGGATCCTCGAAGGTGTCCTTGCGTCCCTATGCGCATTAGCAGGCTGAGGTACAATTAGTAGTTTTGCCTTTTCTTGGTGGGCCCCTGATGGCATCCAAGAACACAGAATAGTGACTGAGCGGGATCTCCGTATCACCACTTCCTCATTTTTCAACAGAAATTTCAGGATTTCAGTCTTGTGTGTTTAGGTAGACGATGACACTGTTAGTCAGGAATGCAACATAGAAGGTGACATTTGAGGGGAAGATAGTAAGTTTGAGGTGCTGAGTATTCATGGAGAAATATCTAGCAGGCAGGTGAGTATTAAACAGCAAAGCTCAAGAGAGATTTACATTTAGACATTGTCTACATGCAGGTGGTAGTTGAAGCCATGGGAGTGGGTGATATTGCCCACCAGGAAAAGAGGGCCTAGGACAGAACCTTGGTGAACACCTCCAGATAAGGGGCTAGCAGTGGAAAATGAGGAAGAATAGTCAGAGAGATGGTAGGGGGATGAGGGAACATGATGAATGGAGCCTAGAGAAAAGGGAGCTCAGAAAGAGCTACACTTAATATTGCAGTCCCTTTGTGGGTTAGCGAGTGATGCGGACTGAATAATTAACACTGTGTTGTACTGTGATACCAAATTTGTATGAAGGCTGAGCTATAATTTGTAGTTACTTTGATTTATACATCTCTGTTGCATGAAGTATGTGTTGCATCAGTTTTAATAGAAATTATTTTGAACATAACTTTTCGTGCTAAGTGATTTGTATTAGCCATCATTTAAACTTAGTGTTAAGATGCTTTTTATCACGTCATGGAGAATATCCAACAGATACATTTGCGTTGTAAGGATGTGGAAAATAATCAAAATCCATTCGAGGTGTACTCTAAGTACAGGAGACAGACGGTGATGGATGGCTGCTGGTGATGGATGGCTGCCGGCAGTTGGACTCGCTGACAGTGACAGTTAAGCTGCCGCAGGCCCTTCCTGTAGTGCAGACGCATCCGGTACTCTAGGTGCATGGAAGATACTTTGTTGCCTTCTTAAAAGTTCTATACAAAAGGGTAAGAATGTTTCTTTAGAACTGTTCAAATGTGTGGGCTGCCTCTCAGAATAGTAGTCAGTAAAAAAGGGAAATAGGATTAAAGGAAATCAAGTATACTGAAAACACAGTATCAAACTATTAAAATATTTGTGACATGGTAGTACGTGTGCTTTATCAACATATTGAGTAGCAAGATCTAGTGGCAGGTCTAATAACTTTACCAGCATTTTGCAGTATCTGTAGTTACTGTAATGTGATTGCTGTTTTTTACAGAGTTATAGGTATATTGTTGTCTATATTCGTAAAGAAAATGCTAGATTTAAATTAGAGTTTAGCAGAAATGAAGATGGTTTCCCCTCATCCAACTTTCACTAACCCCTGAATTCTGTCCCCAGAGCCTTGTCAAGAACTGTTGCTCTAGATGTTACTCTTCCTGTGAAGCTCCTTTCCCGAGTAGCTGGCACTTCCCTCATGCGAAGGAAAAGGATCGGCACTGTACCTCCTCCTTGTACACAAAGGATTTTCCAAGGAAGCGTTTCTCTTAGCTTTGGCCTTTTTGGTGGGCTTGGATTGTTAAATGTGGATCCTGATGAATCAAGAGCCACTCAGCAGGGGTAATCCCCTAATCTAGGCAGTGTCTGCTTGACTCAGAAAAAATGAGTGCTCTGGGTAACAAAATCTCTGAGTTAGATTGCTTAGAAATAATGAGGAAATTTATCCTGTCTCAGAATGGGAAATTGAGAGGGAGAGCCGTGGTTCGGGTTAAGGACTCAGTGCCATGGCAGTGTTCTCAGGGATCTGGTTCCTCTCAGGCTCCTCTGCTGTCTGTAGCTTCAGCTGCATCCCAGGGTGATTCTCCTTTTTATCCTAAGGTGACTGCCAGCAACAACTGGAGCCACTTGTTTCCTTATTCATACCCAGTGGGAAACAGAAAAAGCCAGCCCTTCGCATATGTAATTTACGTTCTTCACTCCTGTGTGGCTTATCTTAGGTCATTTGTCTCCCCTCACCCCACATAGGTGTCATTTAAAGCTGCACAGCAGGAGGCGAGCAGTGGGCAGGCCAGCCAGCGAAGTTCATCTGTGTTTACAGCCACTCCCCATCGCTCGCATCACCGCCTGAGCTCCTCCCCCTGTCGGATCAGTGGCGGCATTAGATTCTCTAGGAGTGCGAACCCTACTGTAAACTGAGCATGCGAGGGCGATCTAAGTTGCGTGCTTGATCTGAGGTGGAGCTGAGGCGGTGATGCTAGCGCTGGGGAACGGCTGCAGGTACAGATTATCGTTAGCTGAGAGGTCCGACTGCACAATAAATGTGATGCGCTTGAATCATCCCGAAACCATCCCCCTGCCCCACTCTGTGGAAAAATTGTCTCCCATGAAACTGGTCCCTGGTGCCAAAAAGGTTGGGGACCACTGATCTAGACAGAGCGCTGCGCCATTTAGTGTAGTAGCTACTAACCACATATGGCTATTTAAATTTAAACTGTATTAAAATTAAATAAATGAACTCAGTTTCTTATAGTGCTCAAGTGCTCAGGAGCTGTCCATGGCTAGGGGCCACCGTAGGGACCGTACAGCTGAAGTTCTGTTGGGCAGCACTGATGTGCAGCTCCCGGGAGCTCACCTTCCTGCACCCCCTGGGCCTACACACCTTCCTTCCTGGTCCTGCATTACCTCCTGAGGCAAGACTGTGCACCAGGCCATGGTCAGATAAATTTGCAGCCTCTATAGCCTTCTTTGTGGCCCTTTTTTTGAAGATGCAGTGTTAATGCCCCGAGTCCAAATGTTGAGATGATTTGCTAGGCACGTTGCTCTGAACCAGAGGGAGGCCATGTTCACCCAGCTGCCATCATCAATTAGAATGTGACGCGAGCAATAAGGTGCTGACAAGAGCAGTGTTAGAGCTGGGTTCCAGCTATGCTGACCTTTGTCATTAGTTGCTGGTTTAAGCATGGATGAATCATAGTTCTTTAGTCAGGAGTAATAGAAATCTCAAAGATTATGTAACAGAGTGAATGATCTTAAATGAGGGCCTAGAAATAAGCATATTCCTCCTTTACTCTTCAATTTAAAATTGATGTTTTTAAGTACTAAGGAAAGACTAGTTAAAGGTATTAAATGTGGGAATGCTTTATGTTCCTTTTTTAAAAAGAATTTTTAAGCTTCTAAATATGTTCAAACTTTAACATTTAGAAAAGACATATAAAACAGAAGTCTTTATTTTTTTTATTTTTTGAGACAGAGTCTCACTGTGTTGCCCGGGCTAGAGTGCCGTGGCATCATCCTAGCCCACAGCAACCTCAAACTCCAGGGCTCAAGCGATCCTTCTGCCTCAACCTCCCGAGTAGCTGGGACTACAGGCATGCGCCACCATGCCCGGCCAATTTTTTCTATATATTTTTAGCTGTCCAATTAATTTGTTTCTATTTTTAGTAGAGACGGGATCTCGCTCTTGCTCAGGCTGGTCTTGAACTCCTGGCCTCAAACAATCCGCCCGCCTCAGCCTCCCAGAGTGCTAGGATTACAAGCGTGAGCCACCGCACCCAGCAGAAGTCTTTATTTTTAATCAACTGTTTCAAATTTAAGCTTTATATTAATCAAAGTTTTTAAAAGTTTTCTATTGATGAAATACAGCCGTAATTTAATAGTGGTAGATTAGCTGTGTCCATCCTAAATGCTCTCAGTTAGCTACTTTCAGATTATCTATCAACTGGTTAAATCCAACTCCAAAGAATGTCGGTTGTAAAGCCACATAACTGACATTTATGTAGACATGCATGAAGTACCTGGAAACCCCAAAATTGAGTTTCCTTACAGTGTGGATAAGTGGAGATGGTTCTCCACGTGGCACCTACCTTGGGTCCAGCCGAGGGTATGTGGACAAGGCATTGGAATGGGCACGTCACCTTGTCAGCCTTCACATCCTCCATCTGATGAGGGGAGTGGATTCCATCATCTTCGGGTCTCTTCCAGTTCTAAAACTTGGCAGTTCTACCCCAGAAGTATGAAACTGGAAAAGATGTTGTGAAATTGTACCTTTTCTGAATTAATGGATAGGTATTCTTTTTCCTACATTTATTAATTCCTGATGTCAGGGAATTCCCGAACAAGATTGATTTACCTCTGGTCATATTGCTCTCTTACAGATGGCCACAAATGCAAATACTGCTAGATACATCCCCTCTCATGTTACACATACTTTCTCCATTCACATTTTATAGTAATTTTTTGTTCCCTACTTTTTAATACGTTCTTTAACTCTTCTATTTATTCTTTTCACCGGCTTCTTTTTTTCCCCAGTGCCACTCCATTTGTTCCATGCCTTCAGTGGGTACTAAAGGTAGAGGCAAAAATACAGCAGTCTTTGCCCTCTAGTTGTTTGTAATTTAAATAGGAAAGAAAAAGCATGTACTGAGAACCAGTGCGAATGTTCAGTGAGCACAGTGTCTGCCAGGCACTGTTTTAGGCTGCGTCACGTGCGACTAGACACCACAGACGTTCAGAGACTGCAGAGGTCAGTGTGGTCAGTGACTGGACGCCGCAGGGGCCGGGAGGTTCCGGAGAAGCCGCAGGAAGGGTGGGACTGAGGCGGCGGAGTGAGCGTGAAAGCCGGGTCGGGGCTCCCCGCTTTGCCGGTGACGCGAGCCTGGCCGTGCGTGCGCGCTCACGCGTTTCTCCCCGTCTGGGCCCTGCTTTCCCGAGCGGGCGGTGCAGTCTTGCTCGAGTCTCTCTTCCTGACTCCACACCGGATCCGTCGGCCCTGCTGGTTGAATTCCTGGCCGAGGCTGCGCCGGGAGCAGAGGGCCAGTGAAGACTCGGCTGGGAAGGCGGCAGAGACCAAATAAGGGGAAGTCCCCGAAAAGGCTGATCTTACTCTTTTTCTTCCTTCCTCTCAATTTTATCACCCACTTCTCCATTTATTCTCTCTTCCTCCTATTTAACAAGTGACTTCCAAATATTTTTTTAAGCACCGCAGTTTTTCTTCACACGACACTTACACAGAAGCACCCTGTCGGTCAACTAGCAGCGGGGGTGGGGACTCGGCCTCAGCCGCCTGCCGCGCACCGTCCTTCAGGGCCTCCCCGAAGGCTTCCGAGCGCAGTGGGAAAGTCCTTTTCCATTCGAACGGGAGGTGTCCCACAGCTAAGTGACAGCACCAGGGACACCAGCCTTCCCACCAGTGGAGTCCCCCCGCCTCTGCAGGGGCCTCTGTGCCTTCCACCTTTCTGGAATGTCACCTGTGCTCACCTGTTTGAACAGTTTTTATTTGATGACATTGTCCACCAGAAATTTCCTATTACTCATTGCTGCCTTTGAGATTGAATTTAAAGTTGGGTACAAATGATCACAATGAATAGTTTCCTGTTTAATCCTTGCTTAGTTTGAATTTCCTTCTAGTCAGTCAATATGTTATTGAGATCAAATACTCTTATGAAACAGAACGATACTAATGAATTATTTACAAGTATAAGCTTAACTGTTTTACACAAAAAGAAAAACTCCTTATTTTAAGAACTGTGAGGCACTTACTTGCTTAATTCTCTTAATTCCCAAAATTTGTGGTTTAATGCATTTTTCCCCCTTTCTGTCAAGTTAGAACTCCAGCTGGAAGACTGGCAAACTGATTTTTTTCACTTGGACTTACCCAATAGTTTTGTACTTTTAAATCGACAGTCATAATAAGCATTCACTGTAGGTTGGAATTCTTGTCTTTTGAAAGTTTCTGGTTGTTAAAGTCAACTCCCTGGTACTGACTCTCTGGCACTGGCCGGCAGTACCAACCCATTGGTGGAAGCTTTGGGGGTTTCTAATTGTTAAACTTGTCTGTGGGTAGTGACCCCGAAACCTTACACCTGTCTGCAGAAGTTAGAAATAGTTTGTCTAATCTGCCATCTGCCAGAACTGGAACTATCCTTTTTTTACTTAAGAAGATATCATGAGCATTTCCCATCTGATTAAATGTCCTTTTCCAACATGATGCCTGATATCTGTGTGGTATTCCATCATAATAATTTACCATATTTTATTTACACAGTCCCCTGTTTTTTTAACATTTAGATTGTTTCCAGTTTTCTACCATTATAAATAACAATACTATTCTGAATATCCTTATGTGACATTTTTGCTTTAAACTATTTCTCAGAATATTTCCAGAACTGCATTTTCTGGGTGAAAGAATGCACATTTGTATACCTTTTATACATATTTCTTTCTTTCTTTTGTTTTTTTTTTTTTTCCAGAAGCAGGATCTCACTGTATTGCCCAGGTTGGAGGGGCCCAATCATAGCTCACACAACCTCAGCTCCTGGGTTCAAGTGTTCCACCTGCCTCATCCTCCCAAGCAGCTAGGACTACAGGCGCATGCCACCACACCCAACTAATTTTTTTTATTTTTGTAGAGAGAATGTCTGGCTATGTTGCCCAGGTTGGTCTTGAGCTCCTGGCCTCAAGTGATCCTCCCACCTCAGCCTCCCAAAGTGCTGGAAGTACAGGCATGAGCCACCACACCCAGCCCATATTTCTTAACGAAAGCTATAATGGGTACTTTTTATTGAGCTAACTCTGTGTTAGACTTTAAATATAAATCAATTTGTCTTCGAAAAGACCCAGGATGATAGCTATGATTGTTGTATAAAGATAAGGAAACAGACACAGAGAACAGTTGTCTAAGTTCAAAGAGTTTGTAAGTGATAAAGTCGTATTTGAAACGCAAGTCTAACTCCAAAGTCTAAGTATCTCATGAATTTGCTAGTATTCTAACTAGCAGTACATGAGAATGCCTAAATTTTTTCTCTTCTAATTTTCAACTGGAAGGGGCCTTAGATATTTTGTGCAACATCATTACTTTTCAGTGAGAAAACTGAGCCCTTAGTAGAGGTAAAGACCAAGTCAGAAACTTAGCCACGCAGTGTGTTAGCATAGAACCCTACCACCTCAGACCCTCCACACCAGGCCTTTTTTTTTTTTTTTTTGGAGACAGAGTCTCACTTTGTCGCCCAGGCTAGAGTGAGTGCCGTGGCGTCAGCCTAGCTCACAGCAGCCTCAAACTCCTGGGCTCAAGCGATCCTCCTGCCTCAGCCTCCCGAAAAGCTGGGGCTACAGGTGGAAGCCACCATGCCTGGCTAATTTTTTGTTTCTATTTTTAGTTGATTGGCTAATTTTTTTCTATTTTTAGAAGAGACGGGGGTCTCGCTCCTGCTCAGGCTGGTCTTGAACTCCTGAGATCCTCCTGCCTCAGCCTCCCAGAGTGCTAGGATTACAGGCGTGAGCCACCATGCCTGGCCCACAACAGGCCTTTTTCTGTGACTCCTTTTTCCAGTCCCTGGAAATCTAGCTTCAGTGTTTCTCACTCATCTTAATCTCAGCTAACTGATGTTGAGTAGCTTGCTTTTTTTAATGAAAGATGAGTTTTGAGTGTGGCCATATCAAAGCTTCCAGTAGGAAAGCTGAGCAAAGGAGCTGTGCATGAGCCTTCCCAGAGCTTCTTTTCTGGAAAAGGAAGATTTCTGTTCCTGTTAAGTAAGTTTGGTGCCCAGACTAGCCTCTGAGATGATTCTGGCAGCATCCAGTGGCGGAGCGCCCTGGGAGCAAAGCAGCAGTGCAGGAGACTTCCCTGCAGCCACGGTGTGGCTAGAGAAGACCTGCCTGGGGAGGTGCAGGCCCAGTCACTGGAGTCAGGCCACAAAAACAGATCCCGGGGATCAGGCCAGCCCAGCAGAAAAGACGTCAGAGACCCATCAGGATTCCTCAGACAGGCAAAAAGTGATTAGTGAACAGGAATAGACATGAGAGGGCCAGCAGGAGTCTACACACACCCCCCACACATGTGCGCCCACCTGTGCACACACCGTTCACTTAGGACAGCTGATGTCTAAAAGTTCCGTTTCTCCTTCTGAGTGTCTCTGTGATTCCTCTGGGGCAAAAACAAATCCTTGAGAAGATTAGTTTCAAGTATTCAGAAAATTGCATGCAGCTGCCTGTCCTGGGCATGCAGGAGCAAAGGACCATCAGCAACTTCTGGGGAGCAATTTAAAGTTTAAAACAATTCTTGACATCTATAACATTTCAGTATACTGTATGTCCGTTGTATAAATCAACATATATGAGATTCTAATGCCAAACCTTAATTATTAATATTTCCTTTTTGTAAAAGCATTTTTAAAAATGAATATGCTATGTGGTTTTCTTTTGTTGTTTTTAATTTCAAAATATTAAGAGGGTACAAATATTTTTGTTACATGGATATCTTGCATAATGCTTAAGTCGGGCTTGTATTGTTGTTTAATCTTAAGTGTATGCTTTTTAAATAGAGAGTACAACTTGTAAGTGCGAAAAATCTAGTACTCTGAATGTGCCCCTTTCTTTCTTTTACCTCAGTTTTGTCTACAAGAGTGAAATAAAAGTATTCAGCATTATTAGGAAAAAAAATAGAATATTAAATTTAAATTCACCTAAACTGAAATTTTAATTCCCTTAGAACCATATCTGCATATTTTTAGTATTACTTTGAAAATGAAAATTCAGGAAAGATGCTTACTTTCAATTTACACTTTTGACCTAGAGAGGGCTGTGAAGAATATTCCATCCAACTACCTCATTTTCTAGATGAGAAAGATGCTCAGAAATGCTAAGTTATGTACTCAGGTTCTTCTGACTGATTAGAGTGGAGCTGGCTCATTCGGGTCTCCTGATTAAGTTGCTTTGCTTCTTTAGGATTTTCAAGACCATCAAACATTGAATAGAATAGTCACTTTTCTTTTGTTCTTTTTTTTTTTTTTTTTTTGAGACAGGGTCTCACACTGTCGCTGCTAAAGTGCAGTGGTATCATAATAACTTACTGCAACCTCAAACTTCTGGGCTCAAGTGATCCTCCTGCCACGGCCTCCCAAGTAGCTGGGACTACAGGCACGCACCACCACACCCAGCTAATTTTTCTGTTTTTCACAGAGACTATGTTCTGCTCTTGCTCAGGCTAGTCCTGAACTCCTGACCTCAAGCAATCCTCCCAGAGTGCTAGGATTACTAGTCACTTTAAAGATCAGAAGCGATGGTGGGAAAATCCATCTTCAAGGTTTTATAAGGCTTCATCAAGGTTAAGGTCTGAAGGACAGAAAAATAACCCCCCTTCAGTGAAGCTTCCCTCCACGGCTCTCCTTGTTTTGGAGGTCAGCGTGTGTGTAAAAAGGACATGAAATACAAAGTAAAGGTGAGAGGGGCACACGGATGTTGACACGCTTGGAGCTGGGTAGAAACGTCAGCTCTGGAAGTGTAGTAGTGCGCCCTGACTCCACATCTTCAAACGCAGAGTGTGATACTTTCTTGTATTTTCAGTTTTCGTTGGAGTTTTAACATTTGTGGTCATGAAATTATTGATCTTTTTCATTTGCTTAAAAAAAGACTTCATTCTGACTGATTTAATTGTATATAGGACTATTTTTTTTCTCAGTAATAGTTTTTTTAAATAGAAATAAGTATAATTATTGTACAGAATTGAACTTTATTACTAGGTCCCACCTGTGAATAAAGAAACATGATTTGTTTCTCCCTTAACACTAACAAAGGTAACAACATATAAATTAGCTTTAAAAATGTCTCACTAGAGGCCAGGTGTGGTGGCTCCTGCCTATAATCCCAGCACTGTGGGAGACTGAGGCGGGAGCATCACTTGAGGCCAGGAGTTCAAGACTTACCTGGGCAACATAGTGAGAGCCCATGTCTACAAAAAATTTTAAAGATTACCCAGGCATGGTGGCACATACCTGTAGCTCTAGCTACTTGGGAGGCTGAGGCAGGAGGATCACTTGAGCCCAGGAGTTAGAGGCCACAGTGAGCTATGATCACACCACTTTCCTCCAGCCTGGGTGACAGAGTGAGACTAAAGTAAATAAAAATAAATTTAAAAAATAAAAATAAATAAATAAAATGTTTCTAGAGAAGGTGAGCTGATGTGTGTGAAGTAGAGGAATGGGGAATGGTTCCTCCTGTTTTAATCAGGGTAGCACCCGTCTTACCAGGTAATTATGTGGGAAGTACTGTGTATGACTCCTTTGTTTCTTTTCCTAAGAAATACTCTTGGCTTTTATTTCCTTTTGACCTTGCATACATAGGAGATTGTTCTAATTGCTCACTAGCTTTTTTGGAGATTTATGTGACCTGCACTGTATCTGACATAGAGGCTTTGCTTACATTGCTTGATTTGTTCTTCATGGTAAGTCCCAAGGGTGTGGAGGTCACTGTTCAAACCTTAATTATTTGAACTGTGTGGTTTATACCTTTTTTTTTTCTCTTATTCTTTGACCAGATCCTTTCTATTGTAGCTCGTTTGAAACTAATGATTCCAGCCATAGGTTTTAGGTGAGGCCAGTGTTTAGTGAATGGCTAATTCTTAAAGTCACTTTAGGTAGAAGGTCAAAGAGAATTTTCACTGTCTCGCATTGTCATGAATGAATATATTTTTCTAATTTTCTTCCTTCTGTATTTAAAAATATTTAGCAGTATTCTATAGATATAGTGGAAATTACAAGTTGTTTTCTAGTTTGTATTTTCTGTCACTTAACATTTAGTAAATATTTCATGAATAAATATTGTACTTAATTTTGGTTTAGTCTAAAAATAAAGTCTCTTCTCACAGATAATAGTAACTTAAATTCCTTATCTGGCACAACATAGACATTTTTCTAGGCTCATATGACATTTCATTAAATGTTTATTTTCACACATTCATTCAACAAACATTAATTCGTTACTTACTAAGTGATGGGTTGGGTACTGGGTGATAAACGTAGCATACCCAGCCAGCATCTGCCCCCTTGGGGCTCATAGTCCATTATTTTTATAAATGTGTTACATTTTCCCCTAATACTGTTAACCACTGTTTATTATGTTCCAGTTAATGTGTTAAGCATTTTGAATGCATTTCCTCATTTAATCCTTCATATAACCCTGTGGAGAAATGGTATTATATACCCCCTTTCACAGATGATGAGACTCAGATGAGAAACTTGCTCAGTGTCACAAAGCCAGGACCCAAACCCGAAACTGCCTAATTTTCAACCCCTTCTAGTTTGTCTTCAACTTGTCTTGAACCTTTGACATGATAATTCATGTTAAAATAACTGTGTAAGAGTAAAATGTGTTCAGTAGCGCGAGAACACTAATGTCTAAGACGTCTCCGTTTCTCTGCCTGTGCTTTCTCAGGAGGAGACTCTGCGCAAGTCATCCAGCAGCAGCAGCGTGTCTCCCTCCTTCCTGGAAGATGCAGTACTGGAGGCGGCATCCGTCAGGAAGAGTGAGTATTCGTGGTGCAAAGAACAGAGTTGGATACCTTGCAAAACACAGTCAACCTAGAACAGGGATCCCAGAGTGTCCCAGGATCATTTTGGGTAGAAGGAATTAACCCTGGCTTTTCAATGGTCAGGAGAAGAAATATTCTTTTATTTTCCTAGGTTGGCATCATAAGGTAGGCTTATCTGATAACCAGCCTTCAGGTTCTTAACTGGTAACAGATCGGGCACATTTGTGTTTATAGATAATAGTTACAGGAAATAAATCAACTGTGTGTGTGAATGGGTATATCTTTTTAGATACACATTTAAACCAGAATCCCTAGACTGCCTTATTTGTCTGCCCTTCCCCTGCACCCCAGCCCACCCCGCAGACACACACACCGCCCATATCCACATACACATACAGATAGTGAAAACACTTTCATAACTCTTCAGTGGATTCCGAACACAGATAGCTAAAGGGATTTCTAAAGGCTCTTAGTAATCTTTTTCATCTACAAGATCATTAGAAAGGATTAAAAATGAATTAATTATATATTAAGGATACCTTAGAATATTGGCTTGATCTCTCATACATGTGAAGATTTTAGTGGTTTAAATTCCTTAAATAGTATTTTGATTATTTAAATAGATTATATAAAAATCAATAGGAGCCAGCTTTGGTTCTTATCTGTAATTGGCATTCGGCCAGGCCCATTAAATATTATAGGGACCTAATTAAATCACATAATGGATTTTTGTATCTTTTCTTGACTGTAGAAATTGTGTTCATTGTTTTCCTTTAGTGATTTCTCTTGGTGGGACAGTCCAAATAGATGAATCACATTTAACTTTGTGCTGACTCTCACCTTCCTCACCCACTCCACTGAAGCAGCTTCACTTTGCAGACAGAGTAGGAGGAAGTACTAAATAAAACTCTGGCAGCATAATTTATTTCTGATGTTCTCCTTATGTTTTCAAAATGTGAATCCTAAGTCATTCAGACACTAAAACATTCTTCTGTTAAACACTGTCCCAAAATATTACAAGGCAGAGAAGAACAATGATATAATATTACATCAAAGCTGAAATTTACTTTTTGCAATTTAAATACAGCTCAATTTAAACCTAAGAACAAAATAACTTGATAAATATTTAGGTTGGTGCAAAAGTAATTGCGATTTTAGCAGTGGTGAAATTTTCCCTTTGATATTAGAATACATTCTTAAATGAATGTAGTTATGTAATACATCATTTTAATGTGCATTTTCGCTTTTATGTTTTTTTGCTAATGACTTATTACTTGCTGTTTATTTTAGACTATGGAAATGATGTTAGACAAAAAGCAAATATAAGTGATTTTCTTATTCAAGTTCATACAATGATTTAAAATTCACAGTCCAAAACCACAATTACTTTTACACCAATGTAAATATATAGAAAGAGGAGTTTTCCATATCTTAGCTTTAAAACGGAGAATAAGAAAAGAGGGTTCACTTGAGAATTTTGGTATGATTTGGTATGAATTTTTGGCCACACGGAATACATATTTTTACATGTTTTTAAAGTAATAACTGAAATTTTATAATTGTAAAATTCTGTGTAAAGTAACAGGGCATTTGTGGGAATCTGAGGCTATAGTTGTGCTGTTTTTATGTGTGAATTCGAATGAATATTAAAAACACAGAGCATTTTTTCCTTTTTCTTTGCTGTTTCTGTAGCAAGTTTATCTTGCAGAGATTCCTCAGTGACGATCCTCAAAGTCTCCTCCTAAGGATTACCGTCACCATCTTAAAATCTCTCTCCAATGAAACAAATACTTCACCTTTGAAGGCGGTGTTTGTCTCAACGACAAAGTGTTCTTTGTTCAAAAATTCAAAATATAAGATGTATATTTTGTAAGAGACTTTATTTCATTTGGTTAAATCTTCAGAGCCTCCAAAATTCTTGCCCATATCATCAACACCGCAGCCAGAGAGAAGGCAGCCGCCCCAGAGACGACATTCCATTGAGAAGGAAACGCCCACTAACGTCAGGCAGTTCCTGCCCCCGTCGCGGCAGAGCTCCCGCTCTCTCGTAAGTAGGGGAAAGACTGCGTGGTGACGTGGGGACCAGGGGGAGACTAGAGTCACTGGCTTCCTTACGAAGATGATAAGGAGATAAAAACTTCCAAAGGTTAGAATGAACTTTGAATGACTTATTTATTTACTAGCTAAAGAAAACACACGCTAACCATAATCTAAATGAAAGTTGACCCGTAGTCTTCGTTCATTTTGAGCATTTTTTTTTTTAGAGGATTTATCAATGGTTGAAAGTGTGGATTATTATTAAAGAAATGCTTTCTAGGCCGGGCGCGGTGGCTCACGCCTGTAATCCTAGCACTCTGGGAGGCCGAGGCGGGCGGATCATTCTGAGCTCAGGAGTTTGAGACCAGCCTGAGCAAGAGCGAGACCCCGTCTCTACCAAAAATAGAAAGAAATTAATTGGACAGCTAAAAATCTATACAGAAAAAATTAGCCGGGCATGGTGGCGCATGCCTGTAGTCCCAGCTACTTGGGAGGCTGAGACAGTAGGATTGCTTGAGCCCAGGAGTTTGAGGTTGCTGTGAGCTAGGCTGACGCCACGGCACTCGCCCCAGGCAAGAGAGTGAGACTCTGTCTCAAAAAAAAAAAAACAATACCATTAACAAAAGCACAAAAAAAAGGGAAAAACTTGGATGTAAATTTAACCAAGAAGGTGAAAGGCTTGTACATGGAAAACTACAAAACATTCCGGAAAGAAATTAAAGAAGACCTAAATAAATGGAAAGACATCTTGTGTTCATGGATTAGAAGACTTAATGTTAATATGACCATACTATCCAAAGTAATCTACAGATTCAATGCAATCCTTATCAAAATTCCAACTACAATTGTTGTAGAAATAGAAAAATTCATGCTAAAATTTGTATGAAATCTCAAAGGATCCTGAATAGCCAAAAAAAAAAAAACCCTGGGGAAAAAAAAGAACAAAGTTGGAACACTTACACTTTCTGATTTCAAAACATGCTACAAAGCTACAGTAATCTAAACAGTATAGTCCTAAGTACAGACATATAGACCATTGGGATAGAGTAGAGAGCCCAGAGATAATCCTCACATATGGTCAAATACGATTAGGTTTTTTTGTTTGTTTGTTTTTTTGGAGACAGAGTCTTTCTTTGTCATCTGGGCTAGAGTACAATGGCATGATCACAGCTCACTGCAACCTCAAACTTCTAGCCTCAGGTGATTCTCTTGGCTCAGCCTCCCAAGTAGCTAGAACTACAGGTGCATGCCACAATACTCAACTAATTTTTTTTAATTTTTTTGTAGAGATAGGATCTTGCTATGTTGCCCAGGCTGGTCTCAAATTCCTGGCCTCAAGTAATCCCCTTACCTTATCCTTCCAAAGTGCTGGGATTACAGGGGTGAGCCACTGCGCCTGGCTGATTTTTTGTTTAAAGAGACAGGGTCTTGGTATGTTGCCGAGGCTGGACTCAAACTCCTGGGCTCAAGCAAGGAATCTCCCACCTTGGTCTCCCAAAGTGCTAGGATTACAGGCATGAATCACCGCATTGGCCTGAGATTAACATTTAAATCAGTAGACTGAGTAAAGCAGATTGCTCTCCAGAGTGTGAGTTGTTCTCATCCAATCAGTTGAAGCTTGGACTGGAAAAAAAAGACTGACTCTCCCACCGTGTGAAAGAATGCTTCCTGCCTGACAGCCTTCCAAGTGGGACATTGGCTTTTCCTACCTTTGGACTCAAACTGAACATCAGCTCTTCCTGTCGTGCCTGTTGCCCTTCAGACTGAAACTATGCCGTGAGTTCTCCTGGTCCTCGGGCCTTGGGACATGGGCTGGAACTATGCCACCAGCTCTCCTGAGTTTCCAGCTTTCTGACTCACCCTGCAGGTCTTGGGACTTACCAGCTTGCATAATTGCGTGAACCAATTCCTTATAACTGAGATACATATGTTCTGTTTCTCTGGAGAACCTTGACTAATACAAGCAGGCAGGAATGGAAGTGAGAAAAAAATGTTCATCATTAAAGATTTGAGAGTTTGGGAGTTCCTATTCAGTTCGAGGGCAGCAAGTTCATAGCAGAGTTGACCTTGAGCTGGGTCTTAAGGTACCATTTCTATAGGTAGAGATGGAAGGGTTGGAGAGATGAGGGAGAAGATTGAGAATATTCCAAGCAGAAGCAACAGTATAAGCAAAGACATAAAGACAGGAATATTCTGACTGCATTCAAAAAATAATGCATCTCATTAGTGTAACACTTTATAGTTTATTCTTTCCACACACTCTACTGAGTCATCACAGAGGAACAACAGAAAATTGGGACCAAAGCAGATAATGCACTTGCCAAAGGACCCACATAGCTAGACCTCAGTTGCTATTAATATCTCCCAGCCGCAAACCCCTGGCCTATAGAATTAAGTACAATCTACTCAAGACACTTCACAGTCTGGCCCCAGGATGCTTTTTCTTCTTCTTTCCCATAAACTCTCTCCAAATATGCTGTTTCAGCCAAAGGTTTGAGATTTCCAGCTAGAGCCCAAGAAACAGAAAGCCACCTGGGTTTAGGTGGCAACTGATGTAACCAACTCAAAAATGCCAAATCCCAAACAGCCAGCGGGGAAAGCTGAGAAGCAACCCAATTTATTGCACAAAATCCTCAAAAGCTTCATGAACTGTCAGCTCCAAGGTCCTCTGGAACTGAGTGTGTGTCTCCATGAGTGCATGTGTGTGTGGGCAAGGAGGACTAGTTGAAAGCTGTTTGAGAAGCAATCAGAGCTCTAGCTCTCCCCTCACCCTCACTGCTGGTTAACTACCCCACCCTCACCCCCACGGAAATCTGCAGGTTTATTCCCTGCACAGGGCAAAACAGAAGGCCTCTGACCTGGGGGGCGCCAGGCACATTTGAGCACCTACCTGTGGTTTCTGGCCTAAGGAATTTAGGGACCGTGTATGCTGATTGCATACACAAATGTTCACTGGTCAGAACGCCAGGAGCCAGACCTTTTCCCTCCTGGAAGGAGGTTGGTAAGTTCTTCTCCGGGCAATGTGACCAGCTCAAGAGGAAAGCGCTGAAGGTCCGGACGCTTGGGGAGTCCCCAGCAAACATCCCCATCCAGATACTCACCACCACAACAGACCCGCAGTCAGCTGGCCAGCGTCCTGGCCCTTCCCTCTGCTCCTCCACACCCCTCCCCGCCTGGCCCTTGTACTGGGAGGAGCCCAGGGAGGGGCCACATGAGCAATTTCCCACGTGCCCTCTGACTTCCAATTCATCTGGCCAATGTGGAACCCGGGAAGAAGGCTGGAAGGAGGGAGGACAGAGTGATCAGGGCCTTCGCTCCTCTGGTTCCTCTCTTACAGGTCACCTCAGGCTGCCCGAGTCTCTCAGCCAAAGGTTACAGCTCCTCTAAATCTCTGTCTTCATACTTGGCCATTTTGTAAATAAGTCCTCCCCAAATGATCCTAATTTGAATGAACAATATGTTTACCGTAGAGACTTATCTAATATTTTCCCTTCTCATAAATAGACAGCTAAGGATCACCAGACGACTGGGAAAAAAACCTCAGACATGGAAGATAAAAACGAATAGGCCAGGCGCAGTGGCTCACGCCTGTACTCCTAGCACTCTGGGAGGCCGAGACCGGAGGATTGCTTGAGCTCAAGAGTTCAAGACCAGCCTTGGCAATATGACAAGACCCTGTCTCTACAAAAAAATTTTAAAAGTTAGCCGGACATGGCGGTGTGTGCCTGTAGTTCCAGCTACTTGGGAGGCTGAGGCAGGAGGATCGCTCGAGCCCAGGAGCTTGAGGTTACAGTGAGCTATGATTGGGTCACTGCACTCCAGGCTGGATGACAGAGCAAAACTGTGTCTTAAAAAAAAAAGGAACGAAACAAACAAACAAAAAGCAGACTGAAAAGCAATGTGCAGAAACAGATTCTGTGTAAGAAGAAAATTTCAAAAAAATTATCATTAATATCCTCAGAGAGACATTAAAATATATTACATTTGTTAAACAAAACTAGGATGCTATTTTTTTCTACTCATAGTTTTTTTTTGTTTTTTTTTTTTTTTTGAGACAGAGTCTCACTCCATTGCCTGGGCTAGAGTGCCGTGGCATCAGCCTAGCTCACAGCAACCTCAAACTCCTGGGCTCAAGCGATCCTCCTGCCTCAGCCTCCAGGGTAGCTAGGACTACAGGCACGCGCCACCGTGCCCAGCTAATTTTTTCTATTTTTAGTTGTTTGGCTAATTTCTTTCTATTTATAGTAGAGACGGGGTCTTGCTCTTGCTCAGACTGGTCCCGAACTCCTGAGCTCAAGCAATCCTCCTGCCTCGGCCTCCCAGAGTGCTAGGATTACAGGCGTGAGCCACCGTGCCCAGCCAGGATGCTATTTTAAAAGAAGAAGAGCATTCGGTTTATAGCAGCACAATTCACAATTGCAAAGATGTGGAAACAACCATGAGTGGATTAATAAATAGTGGATTTATACTGTAGTGTATGAATTAATACCGTAGTGTTCTACTCAGCCACAAAAAACAATGGTGATATAGCACTTCTTGTATTATCCTGGAAAGAGCTGGAACCCATTCTACTAAGTGAAGTATCCCAAGAATGAAAAACAAGCACCACATGTACTCACCATCAAATTGGTATTAACTGATCAACACTTAAGTGCCTATATAGTAATAACAGTCATCAGGTGTTGGGCAGATGGGGAGAGGAGGGAATAGGTGTATACACACGTAGTGGGTGCGGTACGCACGGTCTGGGGGATGGACACGCTTGAAGCTCTGACTCCGGTGGGGCAAAAGCAATACATGTAACCTAAACATTTGTTCCCCTGTTATATGCTGAAATAAAAACAATTTTAAAAAAAAGAAGAGCATTCAGAGATTGAAAAAAGCACTCTCAGAAATTAAAAGCATGATAGCAGAAATTAAAAACTCAAACTGAATAGAAAAATTGAAAAATAAAGTTAAAGAAATGTCCCACGGCCGGGCATGATGGCTCACAACTGTAATCCTAGCACTCTGGGAGGCCAAAGCAGGAGGATCACTTGAGCTTGGGAGTTCAAGACCAGCGTGAGCAAGAGTGAGACCCATCTCTACTAAAAATAGAAAAAATTAGCTGGATGTGGTGGTGTGCGCCTGTAGTCCCAGCAATCTGGGAGACTGAGGCAGGAGGATCGCTTGAGCCCAGGAGTTTGAGGTTGCTGTGGGCTAGGCTGACACCAGGGCTCTCTAGCCCAGGCAACAGAGCAAAACTCTGTCTCAAAAAAAAAAAAAAAAAAAAGTCTCAGAAGATAGAGCAAAAAACAAATAAGCAAACAAATGAAGAATATTAAAAAGAAAAGAAAATTAGAAAAACAGCCCAAGAAGTATATTATTTTTGATTTGGGGTTTTTTTGGTTTTGTTTTGTTGTTTTGGTTTTTTTTTTTTTTTTTTTGAGGCAGGGTCTCGCTCTGTCACCCTGACTAGAGTGCAGTGGCATCATCATAGCTCACCGCAACCTCAAGCTTCCAGGCTCAAGCCATCCTCCTGCCTCAGCTTCCCAAGATGCTGGGACTACAGCGCGCCACCACACCCAGCTAATTTTTCTATTTTAGTAGAGACAGGGTCTCACTCTTGCTCAGGCTGGTCTCTAACTCCTGGCCTCAGGCGATCCTCCTGCCTTGGCCTCTCAAAGTGCTGGGCATGAGCATAGCACCCGGCCTAATTTTGAATAATAGACAAAAGAAAAATAGAGGGGAAGAAATAGTCAAAATAATTCAAGATTTCTCAGAACTAAGGAACATGAGTTTCTGGACAGGAAGAACCACTGAGTGCCCAAAATGAGGGATGAAACTAGACCCACACCAAGAGAACACTGAAGACAAAGAAAGATTTTACCAACTTTCAGAGAGAGAAAAATGATCACCACAAAGGACCAATGTTCCAGTTATCAATTTACTGCTTCTCAGCTCCAACTTCACCCTTTAACCTTCTCAGTGCCAACAAATGCAATCCTTTGTGAGCATTTCTCTTTATAGCGAGCACCATATTAAGCTTTCTAGGTAGGAGGCACTAGAGGAATATTGCAGGAGGAAGGGACTTTTCCCACTAGTTCCAGCAGCCGCACCATGGGGCAGAGGGGTGAGTGAAAGGCTGTCTTGGAGTGCTTTGCCCCAGACACACAACCAGCAGTCCTCACAATGAGGCTTCGAGCCTTCTGATGAGGACGCTGCACACTCCAGACCTGCCACGCCAGTGCCCCACCCTCTCTGTGTGCTGGCTACCAGCTGTGGCTCACCTGTGCCCTAAAGAGGTGCTTCTAGCAACTATAGACCAGTTCTGGCCCAGCAACCCTGCAAATTTCTCTGCCAACTATTGGGCTACAGTTTCACCTTCTCCAGTGAAGTCTGAACCCTTGCACTGAGGAAGGGCCTCCCTTCCAAATGTATTCTTCCTTGGATATTTCCCTCAGCCCTTGAGTGCCATAGTCCTCTTACAACTTGTAGCTGTTCTTATAGCACGATTTAGAACTTCTTTATAGTGGCCAGGTGTGGTGGCTCACGCCTGTAATCCTAGTACTCTGGGAGTCCGAGGCAGGAGGATCGATCGAGGTCAGGAGTTCGAGACCAGCCTGAGCAAGAGGGAGGCCCTGTCTCTACTAAAAATAGAAATTAGCTGGACAACTAAAAATATATAGAAAAAATTCGCTGGGCATGGTGGCGCATGCCTGTAGTCCCAGCTACTCGGGAGGCTGAGGCAGAAGGATCACTTGAGCCCAGGAGTGTGAGGTTGCTGTGAGCTAGGCTGAC